>PGFW01025148.1:137669-148207 GCA_003123925.1 Haematobia irritans
TGAAATTTTGATATATTATAAGAAATTTGGTGTGTTTTTAGTTCAATATTAATTAGCATATTTTATTCAACGAAGAAGGAAAAAAACAACTAATAAAAGATAAATTCAGTCCATATTCTTTGATATTATGATGAAAAACAAGCTTTTTTATCTTTATAATTTTAACGTTTATTTGACTGGGTTCTTCTTGCATTGAGACAAATTTTCAACACTGGGATATGAAATAAAATAATTCAAAAAGACTTGGTGCTTCGGCTCTAATCGGGCTCTTAACGCGAGCACCGCCCATAAACAAACGGAACAATGGTGTTTTGGAGATATATGCTTTGATCTCCCGCCTAAGCTTATGTTTGACGTGAAGTATATACTTTCTATGGATGGCATATGTCTTTTAAAAATCTTGATTTCTAAGTTTTCGAAAATTGGCTGATTATATGTTAGAAATCATGTGTTAAAATGAAAAACAGTTTTTTTTTTTTTGACTCGATTTTTTTTCTTTAAACGAGCGTTCGTGTTACACAATCAAGTAGTCGGCGGCGTTCCTATGTATTTATGAATATAATTAAGGCCTCTCTGCTCTATTGTTCGTACTTACCATTAATCTATTAATAAATTAGGGTATAATGTTACCAGCATTTTTGTTGCTAAAAATAACGGAGAACTAAGTTCCTTTTAAATTCCCAGTTCTGTCAAGAAATATGTAAATTGTAGAATGCGACATATGTCCAAATTTCGTTATATCAAAAACATTTAAAAAATTGGCAAAGCAATTGTATTTTTAAGTCGCTAACGTTTTTGTACATTTCCCAAAACAAACTCCAGAGTGATTAACCAATAAATTGGATCTCTTAATGAATAGCAGCCTCTCGTATTGTATCCATATATTTACGTACGTTTTATTACACAATATTGTTATTGTTATGTTCATTATTTTATCTTCGCGCAGGTACTTTCGCTCCATAATCCCTCTGTCTTTACCCCTTCTTCTCTGGAACTTTCATTTCTTTACTTTGGAATGTTTCGGTGTACCTCCTCCTCGACAAGTGTCGGACACTTTCACCAAAACTCTTTCAATATAGCAAGATTCATTTGACGATAGAATGTACTATACAAGTTTTCATATAAAGACTTGCTGTGATTAATATGAAAACAAACAAGATAAATGAGTAAATAAGTAAATAAAAATTAATGTTATTATTCAATTTCGTATTTTATCTTGTAATGCCTCCAATGAATAAAAAAACAAAATGTTCAATAAAAATAGTTGTTTTGTTTTCTTTCGGCTTTTTGTTGTATTGCTGACTTTAGACACCCAAAAAACATGAACCGACAAGAATTGAGGTAAATCATTTCTGCCACTAATTACATCGGTATGAGTCAGTCGACCTTTTACAATCGCTTACACCAGACAACAGTCCGTAAAGCAATCAATACAGATAAAATGCACAACCTCCTCCCATGGAGTCGACGATTAACAGTTTGCGGGCCCTGGCTCCCCCACATTTCTCATTCGACTGGATAGATCCACGGCGAGCGCGAGTTCTACGAGCCTCCGGATTTACCCGTGGATACCGCCGCCATCGGCCCAGCGGCGTGCCACGCTCAGCTGTACAGTGTGTTGTTCTCCGCTCCATTTTTTTTCGATTGTTTGGAGAAGGTGCATCCGGCCTCCATCTTGGGGGGGGAGTGCCATTCTCCGCCTGTTATCGTGCGAATTGTCGAGCCGGGCGATAGAGGAAAACCCCGGAATTGTGATCTTGACCATGTTGACTGTTTGCCGTCTGCGAAATCGAATTCACCAGCTCGCATCGGTCCCATACCTTCTCTGGTGAGGATCTAACTTCGTGACAATCTCCTAGAAATGTAACCGGATGCATGCGTGTTGGAGTGTGAGTGGTGCAGTGTGAATGGGATGCACATTCTTCGAGAATTTGGACTTGCTCCGGCTAACATGCGCTGCGGAGGGCGGTTATAGTCAAACTTGACTTCGCAATGGCAGGATGCTGTGCCCAATGGACAGCAGCAGCGGCACCGTGGGTCATCTGATCTATGTGGGAGCCCACCGACTTATCTCTTCTCTTATCTTCTCCTCATCCGTTGTGGCACAGCGCTGGGTCGTGCGGGCGTCTTTTCAGTCTTATTCGTGAGAGAGATAAGTCGGTGGGGTCACATAATCAGATGACCACTGCCTGTCTGTATTGGCCACAGCCATCCTGCCACGAAGTCAGTTTGACTATACTCCCGCAGCGATTGTTAGGCCGGAGCAATTCGGAAGTGACACCCATCCATTGCACCGGTTACACCTCACCGAAACGAGCGATAGGTGAATCCGATATATCGGCAGACGCACAGTTACCATGGTCGGGGTTTTTTCCTCTATCCCGGCTCGGATCACAAAAAGGCTAGGCCGGGAGAAGGCTCCCGGATGCCCTCTCTCCCAACGACGAAAAAATGGACGAGGAAACACGTACACTGGTCAGCCCGTGCGCGATGAGCTGGTCCTCACATCCCATTCGCTACGCGGTTGTCTCGATTATCCTTACTGTTATCTCCGTATCGATTCCGTTTATTTATGCTTACCGTATTTCCTACTACGTATTTCTTGACATTGTCTAACTTCTCGCTGGCCGCATCTGTGTTCGTCTCGGGCGAGTGGACGTCCGTGCCTTCCTTATTACTTTGTTCAAACTGGCTCGCAGTCCCGGCTGTCTCTTCTCTTCCCCTTGCAGCTCCATTCCTTCGCCCCTCTTTTTTACCTTGCTACTTACACCTTTTTTTGTCGGGTTAGAAGCCCGCTTTTCTGCGATGCGACCCTCTCACTGTTAATTTCGCTTTCCTATGGCGCGAGCTTGGTGCTCTATTGTGATATAGCTCTAACTCTTGACTCGCTCTCTCTATTTCCTTTGGTGTAATGGGATTGTAAAAGTCACTAATCAACAATGAAATAGTGCAAATTTGATATTACCTCAATTCTTTGTTCGGCGTTCTTTTGTGTCTACAGTCAGAATACGACAAACGTCACGAAAGAAAACAAACAACATAGTTTATTGACATTTTTATTTATGCATTACAGATAAATAAAATTGAATAAAACATTATTTTTCATACTTATTTACTCATTTTTTAAGTTTGTTTTTTCAATCTCTCCATCAATTCAGTCTTTAATAAACTTGATATATTTATCTATTCTTATCTCAAATAATCTTGTAATATTGAAATTTTTGCTGAATGTCGGGCACACTTGTAAGTTATACATCCGAACATTCAATTAGAACATTAGTTCCAAGAGAATGAAAATTTATGAATACTGCGAAATAAAAAATATGAAATAACAATAACGAATATTTGTAATAGACTGTACGTAAATATACTTGGATACAAATACGAAGGGCTAGCTATTATAAATCCAATTTATTGTTAATCAAACTTGGAGTTTGTTGGATGTAAAAATTGCGACTTTAAATACAATTGCTTTTGCCAATTTTAAATGTTATTTTGTTACTATCTTGTTGCATTATGTCCGAAATACTAAATTACATTTTTTGACGAACTGGCGAATTTAAAAGATTTATTCTCGTTATTTTTAGCACAAATGTGAAGATTCTACGCCATATTATATTTAATATTAACTGAGGTATGTCACCGAACAATAAGGCCTATAATTATATTTTCCCATATAATAATGTCAACGCACTACCTATTATTAACGCTCGCTTAAATTCCAAAAAAAATCTGAGCAAAAAAAAAACAAACTGTTTTCATTTTTAACGACGATATTTCATATATTGCACCAATTTTCGAAACTTTAGAATCCAAGATTTTTAAAACATTGCCATCCATAGAAGTAATACTTTCACTCAAACATACAGCTTAGGCGGAGGATCCAATCATATATCTCAAACAAACACATTTTCGCGTTTATATGCATATGGCGGCCCTTCGGCGTTAAGAGCCCGATTACCGAATGTTTTCCAAGCTGTTTTGAATATTTTATTTTTAATATCCCTCAGTTGTTGATTTTGTCTCAGTCAAAGACAAGTACAAATATTTCAACCGCTTAAAATTATAAGAAAAAAATCTTGTTTTTCATCATAATATCAAAGAATATGGATGAATTATCTTTTCCTATAGTTGTTCTTTATTTGCACTTTCGTTGAATAAAAATATGCCTCTAATTAATATTCGCTCAAATATCACAACAAAATTTCTTTAATTACAATTTCACGAATATAATCGGCTTTGGCCAAATAATCCGCTTCTGTCGATCTCTAGTAAATATGCGATTCTCACACAATTATTCATGGCGAGATCGGACGGATCCCGCATATCTAACAACGCTATACGACCTTCGAACATTATCTATCAAACTAAGAACGTTTAATGTAATCCACACTATCGTGGAGGTTATATTCGATCACTAAATCAATCTTTCTCCATCATATTGATTCTATTAGTCCATAGAAACTAAATTTGAGCGAATCCCATACTAAATCGCTTGCTGCAAGCAGAAGCTGATATTCGTGGAGTGCGCCTCTCTCTCTATTGGGTGTTGCCACTACAAACTACGGACGATTTTATATCAGCATCTTCATTTAGGCATTCTAAAGAAAACTGCATATTAAAATTTCAACAGTCAACTTATGTACGTCAAAAGAAAGTAACACGGACGTCTCAGCACATATAAAATCGGGTTTCCTCGTTTCAACATATTTGTGCGGAATAATACATAAAACGTCAACTAAACTATTTCAATAATTGGGAAGGTTTGCATCGTAATTCTACAACCAAAAGACAAACTTTTGGTGTGACTAAGGTTATAAACACTTTCAGATTTAGATATTGAAAAATTATACTTTTTGTCCAGAGGACGGAGTGGAGAAAACAAATTTTACAGCTCCGAACTCCAGGCAAAATTTTCTAACAATCATCTCCTAGATTCGGACTCCATAGCAGTATACCAGAATATTATATCTTATATGTTCCCCATTATATTCCAAAAGATTTTTCACATGACTATGCTATATTTATTTCTCGTAATACCAGGTTTTGGTATGTAGACGTCATTTTTACTTAAACTTGTCTTTTTTCGATTCGCTGAGCTAGTGAAGATATAACGACACCTTAAGGTTAGTGTGGAAGGAAGGGAGAGAGGACCAATGGAATTTTACTATTTTAAGTTTCTTGACCACACGCTTTTCAGGTACAAACTTTCTTCAAAAATCGGACTTAAAAATATTCACATTCTTTTCTGATCGATTAATATAGACAATCGGTTTTTTTGTTTTTCTTTGAAGACATGATGCCATACATCGTAATATCCAGAATCTTCTTCAAAAATGTTAAGACTTAAGCAGGGAAAATTAAAATTAAAGTTTTTTTTCATCGCTGAGTCCAATCATGACATCACATAATTATCTTTCTGCATCAAACACTCTCCATCTGAAATATGCTATTTGTCATTATTCAATCGTTACTCCTCAAAACAAATATCTTAACAACTTAGAGTCGATTTCGATTTCTTTTGAGCATCCGACCAGTTTTCATTATCAATATGGTTTTTATGGGCCAGACTCGGGACTATGTTCGAATTGCACGGAGATGTCATGTTTTATATGGTTGTTTTAACATTGTTTACAATTCGACTAGTTTTATAAGTTCTCGTTTTGTTTTATCAACTACTATCGCCCATAAATTTTTCTCAGGATTCAACTGTAGACTCTTTAACCAATAATCCAAACCATTCATCGTCAACGAATTCTATTCACTCGGTAGAAAACAGAACTTAACCAGCTACTTTGTTGCATATTTAGTTCGATTTAATTAGTTGTCTGGGGGGGGGGGGCGACAATTTTCCATTACTCAAATGGTCGCCTGAATGCGTCTCAGCTTAATACCCGTACCCTGTGTTTTGAGTACCGGCGCGCCCTCACACACTTGAACCCTCGATTTGAGGCCACTGGAATATTCCAACTTAAATTTGCAGCATATATATTGACAGCAGATAAGTCCATTAGCATTAAGTTCTTGGATGTGTCACACTACCGCGACTCAGCGCCGATTGGTCAGTTTGTAGATGATATCAGTTGACACTGGCATTGGTTAGTAGTATTATCAGCTGCGTGGTAATACTACCCTTTTTGGTAGGCATTTGTGAATCATGTTTGTGTTTAACCATTTCTAAGAATTCGCGCTGTTTTTTAAGTTAGAAGCATTCATAAGTAACGTGTATAATATTTGCGTGCAATTTCTTCTGCACATGCGGCGTGAGTTCGCACATAGAATCTGGTGTTAAATTGACGCTTCCGTATCGGCCCAACCTTCAGAATTTGTCAATCAGATTTTGAAACCTGAATGAGCAGAGGTTCTCCATGACTGGCGTTTGAAGATTTGTTCGATTTCATTACCTTAACGACTCGTCGAGAATCCCAAAGATTTTGCTTCGCTTCCCTTCCTTATCAGCGCATTGTTTGATACCTGCTTGCACCGCCGCCCACCGAGTTTTTCTCCTTTTATCTTGGATTTTCGTACTTTCTCCCGAGATTCCTCCGAACGAGATTATCCCGATTAGGCATATCGATAGAGGCTTCCCTCAGTTAATCTTAAGGCCTTTTGAACGAGACATTAAAGGAATGAACATGCTGTTCTATTGACTCACAATTCGCTGTCGCGGCATTGTTTCAGAAGACTTTGCGCAACCAAAGTTATTTCACTACACCCCTTGCTTTACACATCAGCTTCAAACAAATTTGGAGGATGTGAAGGCTGTTGCCCCGAATGTAATTGTCGTTCACTTGCTGGGTAAAAGACCTAAGTGATTGATGGATGTAGGAGTCAATACCACCAGTGCACTCGTATGGTGATTCCTCGTACTTATTGTTGTGCTGTTTCATTTGTACAGAGAGGATTTCTTTCGCCTGTATTATTGCACAAATTTCGGGGATAGTGGGTGACATGGAGTAGTTACTACTCTTATGGGGAGGTCTGCGCAGGAGATAGTTCGAGCGGCTTTAATTCATAATGAATTTGATTGGGGTAAAACCAATTCTGAGGTCGTACAGCCGACTCCAATTTGGTGATTTCGGGTCATTCAGCTGATTGATATGTCCATAGATAAATCTAAGGGTTCATTTCAGGACGGCGATCTCAACTATGCTGCGATTGTACCATCTTGTAAATAAGACCCACCTCTCCATAGTTAGTCAAATATGAAATGCCTTTGGGTAATCTGGTTGCAGGGAGAAGATCTCCACTAACGCCTCCACAAAAATTAGTCCCATCCAGTCGTACCAGATTGCGGACCGAAGAAAGTTCACTAAGCATGCTTATAAACTGTGAGGCTGGCTGCCAGAAACTTCCTCCTGATGGACAACCAGTACTTTTCACGCACTTGCAATGTGCAAGGCAAATAAGTTGGAAAGCTAAAGGACGATTTAGAGTTTAATCCTTCCTGCAGCGACACCCATGAGACCAATTCCGAAGAAATAGGTATAATTGCGCATGGGAGCCTCTTTGATATAATTATCGTCCACTCGTAGCCCATGCTTTAGGTCATTTTCATTTTATTTATTTCCGACATTAGGCATTACTACTGTTTCTAGAATTTGAAAGCGACAGTGCGGGTTTCCTGGCTGAAATGCAGTTAATCCAAAACGAATCTGATTACCACAATATTGCTGTTAATCCATTGCATGGCCATTGTCCATTGCTGACTGTCTCATGGAATATCAGATTTATGTTTGCCATTTCTATGCTTAATACGTATAGCTTTACGATGACTAATTGATCTAAATGCCAGTTACAACCTGACTTGAGGGCTTTCTATGAATGGGAATTTCAATGTTGTTGACATGGTTGAGTTGATGGATGTAGTGCGTGCGATAGGTATTGCAAAATTGATAGTTTTCCATGTATAGGGACCTGAAATTACAGAAATAATAAATATCATTATATTAAAATAACGCTGAAAACATTATTCTGGTATTACGAATTCGAAAACGCAAAGATATGCTATATTAATACAAAGATTTTTACTCCGTTCTTATGGTAGGAAAATTAATTGAAGGCAGAAATTTCTGTTGCAAAATGGAATGGTTCAGAAGTATTTAAACAATCCCAATTATTTAGAACGTGTTGCGAATTCGTACACCAGAGAACATAGGGATAGTCCAAAAATCTGCCATACGTAATGAGAAACTACACCACAATTAAACCAATTACTGGTTCTTATTTAGTTCTTTGAGGGATTTGATGCCTCTGAACAAACTACAATAGTAAAGTCAACAAACTTGTGTTGTCCACCCAATCAACCCAATGTATTATCGAACATATATAGAAGAACCATCTGCACTACCTTGGCAAACTGACATGAATTTTCTAAAAGTGGTTTGGGCTTTGGTGCAAGCCAAAAATTGCGCTGAGCAATACTTTCTGTAAAGGATATTAGACTTCTTTGCAATGGACCTTTTGAGAATTGAGCTTTGGAAACCTTCTTGAAGCCCTACAGCACTGCGACCTGTACGACCTAGTAAGTACGAACAATAATTGTTACAAATATCGGAAATAAATATGCGGAACATATTAATATTTACATTTGTCATTTGCTGTTGAGATTCCGTTCATTAACAACCAATACAATAGTCCCCTAGGAGCGGTTAATAAAACAAAACAAAACAAAAACAACACTTAAAGCTGTTAACTGCAAATCGTTTAAAACAACTTACCACTTCTTGGACGGCGTAATTCTAGCAATTATTTACCCCACATAAACACGCGCTACTTTACTTACGAACATGCAGTACAGATCTTGGAGCTACTGTACGAATTTAAAGTAACGCTTCGTGTACTCCGCATGTGCCGGGTATCCAACGAGTGGCATGCTGAATTATTTGATTCGTAATTCTGATACCGTAAGAGTCGACTCTTCCAACACCTTAGGAGGTGAAATGCTGGAAATCCAGCTGTTTCGACTTAATTACGATTTTGAAATTCTTTAGGGGCTGGTGGTAAGTAATTTCTATTCATGGCGGCGCTCTCCAACCTCGCGTATGAGTTCAGAGGCTAATAACTTTAGCATCGAACTTTACAGTTATGTATTTTTGGCAGCCATAACGCAAATGATTTGGCATATAATTGGTTTATTTAGATTGCCAAGCGTATGACGTCATCATCAATACAAAATAAAATTTAAGGCCGATCAACATAAAATAAATTATAAAAATGAAAATTAAAAATTAAAATCAAATTAAATTGATAAAAATAAATTATCCGCAAATGTATTAATAAGATTTAGCGTGCAACACAATGAAAAGTTGAATCCTAAAGAGAAGTAAACACATACCTGGCGGTCGTTCAGTAACTGTCAGTAAACCAGTCCGCCTTGTACGCATAAGAGCCAGTACTAACTGCTTGAGTGTTTGCAATTCCCACAGAAATTTGTGGCTTTGCATTGGTACTTGTTTGCTCACAAGGATGGTGGCCAATAGATAGGTCTTCAGTACAACCTACAGTATGTCGCTTTCCTCTCATTTGCATATATCTGCAAGATAAACAAATGCTTGACAGGCCCGATTTTAAAAGTAAAAACAAAGAGAAAAATACCTTTGAATTTCTTCTGGCGCTTCTTCCGGGTTTATATTTGATTTTGAGTTTTCTGAAGGAATTCGCATATTAACACTGGCAGTAATTTCATTATTGACTGTTGCTGTAGGACAGATATAAAAGGAGTCGTCCTGTTTATGATGCGTTTCTATTGAATTTGATTGCTGCACTGTAGTGGTGAAGCAATACGGTAAATTAGCTCCTCCGTCCGAGGCCCGACGATTGAAAGAACCAGCTAAAATGTATGAAATATAGTTTGGTATTACATTAAATATATGTGGTTGGTTTATACTTACTTGCTCCCATCACCAATGGCGGTTTTAACAAGTGCTGGTCTTTTATTGTGAGACAATGTAATGGTTGATTTTGCAACATTGGTAGATTGATTGGAGGATATGGGTAAGCTTGACTTTCATTCTTTGAAGGTTCATATTTAAAATTCAAGGCTACCACATTTGGATCTTGGAGAGCTTGTTCGTGAGCGACATCACCAGGCCCTACTGTATGTCGTCTTGTACTTCCATTACCATTTCCTTGGTTTGACACAGACTCGGTACATAGTTGATTTTGATTTACATTCTGTAAATTCAAGTTATTATAATCTTTATATGTAATTTTAAGTTACTATAAAATTTACTGGTAAAAATTGAGAGAAACTACATTACTTATAACGGTTATAACGAACAGTTGCCAAGGGTTGGAATAAATTTCCTTAAATTGTTCTTTTTTACCACGATTATAAATAACTAAAAATCACTGTCCCTGGCAGTTTATTACAAGTGAATTCGACTGTATATAAAAGCTCGACAATAACTCTTACATAAAATTAAAAAGAAAACAGTATTATCGTACATGCCTATATAGCAACAACTCCCGCATAGTAATAAATTTGTATAGAATGTGAACTTGGACGGTTAGTTCGTAATAAAAATAATCACCTG
>PGFW01025172.1:7426-20357 GCA_003123925.1 Haematobia irritans
AACAAGCAGAGAGATCTTTTTTCATAACGACAATTTTATGGAAAATTTTACTAATTTAAAAACGCGTGCAATTAATTGTTTAAGGCAAGCGTTGTTTCAAACGTTGCTGTCGCAACGGCTGCTAATATTTATGAACCATCGTAAATTTCCTGACTGGGAGTAGCACAAAACGAAATTTATAAGAGAGAATTGTGTCTTAAAAGTTATCCTTACTTGTATTCTCCGCTTCTTTGGCTCGGAATCAAATAACCAAATTTTTTAAAGTAAAGAACAAAATCTGTTGGAACCGCGGCATGCTTTTTTTTCAGTGTTAAAGTAAGGCGTTAAAGTGAAAAAACATCCATTTCTAAAAAATTTCCGAACAGTTTTGGCAATTTAAATAAAATGGTTGGAAAAATAGTATAACGTTTCATTATGTTTCAATCGTGAGTGTAGATTAAATACGAACCAGAATATGTTACTAGTATTTAATTAAATGTAAAATGAGATTGTTCCACTTTAGTTCTTGAATGACAGAGATATAGCATGTGTCGGTTTATAGGAAGCATGTTCCTATGACGATTCACCGGGGTTACTAACATTTAACCTCAATTAACACAAAATAAATGCCTTTAAAAAAGGATGAGTTATAAAGATACTTCATGTTATTCTAATGAATGGAGAAAAACTTCTAAGCAACAACAGTGATATGAGTCAGTCTATTAAAATGTGATACATTTAGCATGAATGAAAAAAGCAATGCAACTGTATCCATGATAGAAGTCCGTAAACTCCAAATTAGAGAAAATAAACAGATTCATCCGTTTGAAAGCTTTATAGGAAAAATGGTGTGGGAGCGGTTTTTAGGAACAATATTTGTGTTTATATTTCGCTTGAAACGGTTTTTCGTAACCAAAAAAAATTGGTAAGATGTTTAGCGCCGTCTTCGCTGCTATTACGGAACTTTGGAATTATGTCTACAACACAAAAAAAAACTGATTGCAATTCACAAAATTAATTTATTATCACAATGTAATTTTTTAAAATTGAAAATGTCTTCATCACAAAATTAATTTATCCAATTAATTGTTTATAATTGAAAAAAGTCTTCAATCACGAAAAATGGATAGTATCAATCACAGATTTGTAATTATAGAAAAAATAGCTATTAAAAAAATTGAAAAAGTTGGCAACTCTGGCCTAAGATAGTCCGAAGTTTTTACGAGCTCCTAATGCAAAAAAAGGGGGAAATTTAATAATTTGTTTATTTCATCAGATAAAAAAGTATCGCTAATCGCGGATTTGTTCTGTCAAAATATACATACTCGAAAATACGCTTTGTGCCGATCTCATCGAATATTGCCTAAGAAAAGTCGTCGTAAGCATAAACAAACGCAAAATAATATGCGTAAACCAAGTCAAAAAGAGATAAAAGAAGATGAATGAAGTATATACAGTGCGACAAGTGCGGCAAGAATTATACTCACTCCTCGCTGTACTAACTCTCACGAAAAGTCATACAAAGAGCTACTCGATGATAGAGGATTGAGATACGAATGTGCATGTTTGCAATCCTAACGTGGTGATATCAAAGTGAATTGAATGCGAATCAAAACAAACCTAACAAAAAATTAGATAAACCTGAAAATCAAGCTGGATGCTATACACTGAGAAGCACATTAGCTTTCCTGTCAAAACAATATTGATGATGTTTTGAAGGGTGTAACAGAAATAAAAAAAGGATTGAAAGTTGTTCTTAAGGAAAATAAGGTTCTAAAAGAAAAAGTAGTTGATTTGGAAAAATTCTGTAAAGGAGTTACAAGAATTACAAAGTAAGAAAAAGATTGCTGATTAGTGGTGTTGAGGCTTGATGCCCAATACAGAATCGCGAATGGATGTTGTTAAAGGGAATTATGAAAGAAGTGGTGTTGATATCACAGAGAGTGAAAATTAGAAAGAGCATAACTTTTTGAAAAATAACCGCAATGCAAAAAACAAATGATGGTCCGTCAAAATTTTGCCTCGTCAAATATCAAAAAGGAAAAAGTAATTGGCCGCAAAACGTAAGTTGAGCAGGAAGTGGATGCAACGAAATCAAATATATGTAAATGATTTTCTCAGTCGGGGAAGCCACTTACATTGTTAAATCATGCAAAAATCTTTGAAAAGCCGTTGGCTATCGTCGCGTATTTGCTGCTGTGGAAGAGTGTTTGTTAAAAAATGAAGAATTATCAAAGACCCAAACTAAATTCGTGATGCTGATGATGTTGATAATTGCTTTTGGAGGCAACGTTGGCCAAAAATCGTGGACGACGATCCTGGAGTTCAAACGCTATAGATTGCTGGGGGAATACTGAAGATTTAGCATTTGGAATTTTTGATACGCACTAACAAACTAATTTTTGAATTGTTAAAAATTATTTTTCTTTTTTTTTTTTGCTAAAATTTTAAAATCCTATCTTTTCATGATAGATATTTTGATTCTTTTTTGCTTATTTGAAACCCATATACAAAATTTAAATACGAATGAATTTCAATATTTTATGCTGTCAATATGAGAAGGCATTTTCTCGGTAAATAAATTTAATAGTTTAAAAACAATTAATTGCTACTTTGCCTAAGTTAGCCTAATGTTTAATTTGCGTTCAAGAAACTGGTTAAATAATGAAATTTTTACAAATTGTATGACATTTCTGGATATAAAGCTGTTCAATTGCTGCCGATTTGATTGCTATGGGTGGATACTTCTGTGTATGTGCGAAATGATATACTGCTTTTCCTGTTTGAACTTTGTGAAAGTATGAACTTTATTGAATGTATCGGCTATCCACATAAGAGGGAACATTGTAAATGGAAGAAATCTTCGGATAGTGTCAATGTACATCACCAAATGCAACGTTTGGATATATTTCAATCATAGTCTGGAGGATAATCTAAACATGTATGGTCAATCTCCTGTGCTTGATTGTAGGAGATACGAATTTTGGATGTTCTAAGAACTACAAAGTTCCAATGTCACAAGAACTGTTAAGGACTTTGTTATTTATGGTTTTTGAAATTGGCCATGCAACTAGTAACTCGAAGCCAATGTAGTGTACAGATCCATTGATCATGTTACAGTAACCTTTAGCAAGTGAATCCTATCGGTTGACTCTGTTAAATTTCAACTTTCGGACCAATAACTAATCCAATTGTCGAGTTTTTCAGTGCAGGTGTCGTCAGTAATGATTATGTTGAAGTAACAAAAAATATTTTGCAATTATGAAAGGTAAAACGAATATCTTTGTCAAGATATTTGAAAATTTTCGGACTAACGTCAAATCCTTCGATGACATGAATTTAATTGTTATCAAGCGGTTCTGACGCCATTGCCGCCTCAAACACAATAATACAAAAAGGAAAGCACTACAGGCGTGAAATAGCTCTGCGTCCCTGGACTGGATAAATGATAATATATTATCTCTGCATTGAATATATAAAACAAACTTTTGAAGTTAAGGAAAAGAAAGGTTAGCAAGTCAGATATAGTTATTAATGATATTTTAAAGAGAGTTTAGTAGAAGTTATTTAAGTTTCGACAAGGAATGTATGAAGCGATATTATCGTATGAATCTTTGTACTTTGGGCAAAAGCCAACCCAGAAAAAATGTTGGGAAATTTTTTTTTTGAATAAGGCTCTTGGGCAGTAATCACCACTGCGGAAATCACGCTAAGAATGAACTGGGAGAAATGTGATATCAGATTTTGACAGGCCTCATACGTTCAATCACTTTTTCGCGGGATTCAGTGCATAGTGTTGAGAGGAAATATGGACTCGACGCTGGATTCATTATAAAATTCTTTGAGAACAGCTCCGTTCTCACAGTACTCGTTTTAGCACTGAGAATCTACAACCTACAGTGGAAGTGTTCAGTATTATTTGCAGATTTGGAATAGAATAAGAGCCGCTAGGATATGGACAGGTATTTCGAGCACTGTAATTATTGAGTGTGCTGAGATTTTTGATTCCTTTTTGGTTCACATTTCAAATTTGTTCAATGAGTGATTCAATATATCCTGATATTTATTGAAAACGCATAAGATAATTCCTCATTCCGAAGAATAAAAATGCAAATTCTGTGGAAGAATTTCGTCCAATACTCATTGTTGCCCATATTTTGATAAAAATATTACATCGAAAAGATTTTATACCCAAGCAACTCTCAACATATTTAGAAATTTTGAAAACTTTATATTGAGAATCAATACGGATTTCGTACTGGATGTGGAAAGAACGAGGAAGCTATATTTAATGTTGATTAAGTTGTATATTGTAAGGGTTTAGATTGTGGTTTCTCTGGTGTACGGTGTATTTTCTATGACTTCTCTAAGGCATTTGATTTAATTGACCACAATATAATTCTTTGTGAAAAAGTTAAAAATTTTATGGAATCATATGGGAAAGAACTGCTTTTTATTTAAAAATTATTTTGCATAAACGCAGACAGTACGTTGAACATCAATGGATGCTTAAAAAGTTTTTAAGAGAGGTTTAAGTGTGGCGTCGCCCAGGGGACATTGTTTTGGAACCTTTACTTTCAAGTTACATTTAAATGATGTTAATAATCTTCAATTGCGCGGAAAGTATTTATGTATCGGATGATTTGTGTATGCTTTATCCCTATAAAAAGAAATGTTTTAAAACAATTTAGAAAGAATGCTGCGTTGTTATTTGAAAATAAAACTACACAATAGGATGAAATTTATACGTTTTGAGCCCTCCAAATCGCAATCCCGGGTAGTTTTCTTCGGTATTTTGTTAACGCAATTGAAGGTTCTGAAGTAGTTAACCGTGTTAAATATTTGGGCATAGAATCGCTTGGGCAGCCAAACATCTTATCTTGGAAACATTCATATAGAAGCAACTCATAAGAAGGACTGCGCAAAATGTGTATTTGTACAAACTTAAATTATAAACTCAATGAAGCAATGCAAATTACTCTAATTTTTCCAATCGCTGATACAAGTACCCCCTATGAGTGATATGACGTTAGTATCACGGATGTAAGGAAAAGGCAGTGATCAAATCTCTTGCAAATGACTTCAAAATAAAGCATTAAACAATTGTGTTATAGGTCTCCCAAATTTTTGTACCCTAACTGTCTCGCTGTATCGAGAAATGCAGCAGATATCTTCCAATAACTAAGGATATTTATAAAATGGCAACTGCTGCTGTATGTATAAGAAGGTTTTAAATAGTTATGGTCACCAACTACGAGACAAATTTAATTCAAAATGAGCATGAACTTTAACACCAGAAAAGTCTAAATTTGGCAGTTGTAAGATGTTCGTTTAGATTTTTTGGTAACTAAACAATGAATAGGTCATATTGGTAGTAAAGAATATAATGAATTACCGAATTATATAAAAGGAATGCGTATAATATCTTTATTTAAATATTGTTTAAAAGAATATCTTTTTTTATCATCAAGATATTGATATGCTTCCTTTATGGAATCAATAATTGCGTAGAACTAATAATGTTTTGTTAATTAATATATTAAGTAATACAAATGTAATTATGTAAATACTAAAATTTTCTGATGTTGCCAACTGTCTCACTAAAGCCCTGGAGGCGTGAGGCGAATAGTTTATTGAATAATTTTAGTTTCTTTTTTTATTAATAAAATAAAACATGTAAACTATATTCTAAATAAGTGCAAATCACTATAAGAATTTTTGCACGAAAAAATATTTTTTTTACGAAACTTGAACTTGAAAACGGATAGTAATTTCATACAGTTTTTTTTATTAATTTCAAGTTAAAAGATGTATGTGATATACCACACTCAGAGAAGGAATATGATCACTTCACACATATTTTAAGAGCACCACGTTACTTTTTCGCATGAAGCATGTAGCATTTCTGTCGCAAAAATACTCTTTTCTCGTCTAACATAATATGCTCTGTCTCTTATACATATCGAGATAAGTTACACATTTTTCGAGAATATAACATGATTCCGACAAATCCGGATAAGAGCCAATTAAGAAAATTATTGATATGTTGTTACGTTTCCCACATAAACAATTAATATTCAATTAATCGATAATCAATTCGGAAACAATGTTCTATTTACACCAACGAAGATTTCAAATAAACATTTGATCCTTCCACAAATCCCATAGGGTTAACACTTGTCATCATCCTTAAATATCTTGTAAAACTACCTTGTGATTGAAATTGCGCTCAATATACGTCATGTTGTGAGCGGAATCGAAAATAACAAAGAGCGAAAACGAGAACAAGACAATGTGTCGAGATCCCTGTCGGGAAATTTCATTGTTTAATATACAAACTAATGCAGCACTAACAGGCTATTCACGACACATGGCGCCACACACACATCATAAAAAGCTATATCCGAAATTCACTCAGATAAAATGTCACATACCTGCTTTCTTGTCTAACTATCACAATCTACAACACGAACTCTAGCGCAACGTATGATATAATAACCAGCCGCTGAAGAACTTATGTGCTCTGTTCTGGTTATGTCTATCGTAAGCAGAAGATAATCCGAACAACTAAACGTACCTCTCTTACAACCCATCATGATCTTATTATCTAGGTCAAGAGTCACATTTCCAAATTTGGTCTATACTCAGTTTGACGTCCTATCCAAATTAACTGTTAGGATACCAGATTAGGCTATATCACGCGATGACAATGCATTCTCAATAAGTTTAATTAGTCTACAAATGCTATGGAATCTTTCTAAGTATTGGTTTCTATTCACATGTGAGCTCTAGAATTCACAAACATGCGCTTATCCTAAATATTTACGGTAATCGAAATGTTAAAAACTCTCCACTAATCATATCTGCGAGATATCGTATACATGGTCCTAAGACTTGTTTAGATATAATCGCATTAATCATCATCATATATAGTGTAATATCTAATTATATCTCCCATATCTAATAATATATGCTTGGATAGGACCATGTATACCACTATATCTAATAAGATATGGTATATTATACATCATATCTGACTATATATGGGGTTAAATACGGTCCAAAAGATAATAAAGAAATCATGAACACGTTAAAACTACTTGAAATACACCGCTTTATATAAAAAAAAAAAAACTTTCGTTATATATACACAAAGTTGCAGATGGAAAATAACTTTTATTTATTTATTTTTAAATCGCAATATCTAATTCGAATCCGGAAACCATATTCCCATCATATATTGATATTCAATCGTGTATAGTTACCTAATGATAGTGCATGTTTACTACTTATAAACTAAAAACGTCCTGCCCAATCACATCTGACCTAAACAGAGCTTCAATAACGCTTATCAGACAGACATTGTCATGGAGCTGTCTCTGGAACAATACCATCCTTTGTCAAAAAGTTAATATTCAATGAATTCTCCCTAATTTTTGTCCTTAAGTTTTCTGAGCTTTCAGATAGCGTGTTTGTCTTACTTGAGCTTCAGAAAGGATCTACTCTCACTCTTTACTTATTCGGGAAGTGCTCAGCGAGATCACCTGAAAGATTAAATAAAGAAATCATTAATCAAAAAGAAGTATTTTTAAAACACCAATTCCCCATTATTTTCCGGTAACCGAGGACATTCACGAACCCGCATCTACGCCACACAATTGAAGGATTCTTTCGTTCTATAAGTAATAATTTAATGATATAACGTATAACACAAAAGTTTTAATTTTAATGTGAATGAGACAGTTCAGATATTGTAACTCATAAATACAATGAAGTGCGAAGATAAAAATATTAAGAACTATAATAAAAATAAATGAATCCTTCCTGTTTCTAAAATTAAGTTTTATTTTTTTTCAGAACATGTCATCATACAATATAGACTCCGATGTTTTTTCATCGTATTCTATGAAAAACTCGGTACCAAGTCGACATTAATGACATCAAAATCCTTGAAGAACCACATAGGAAGAAAATAACAGTATAGTATACTAGATACGAGAATTGAGTAGATATACCTACGTAATAAGCACTCAAGTACGAGAGAACAAGATCGAACGATGTCATAATGTACAGCTTATACATACTCAAATGGATAAAAAGTTTATATTGAAATCTTATATACTAAATAGTATATTCGAAAGCACTACAAGTATGATGACAAAAAATATTTTGAATACAAAATGTATATCACAAAATCCTCAAACAGGCCAAATAATATTGATTATAGCTACAATACGAAAAAGGCACAGCCAGAATAGCGTTTCACATATACGTATCCATATGTTTATAGCCTTGTTCTATTATTCACTATTATTTTGCAATATTCATGACATACTAAAGAATTAATAATAGTTTCACGAATAAAAGAAATTAATATTAGTATTTTTACTACTGTGCTCTATTGATATCTTTAATCAAAGGTTCCTTGCTCAACAACTCAGTATTCTAAACTTCCCAAATATATTTTATTAATAAATCTATCGAATCGTTGGGACGAATGCACCATTTCCTAGTATACACCAAAAAGATATTGTTTTTAATGCTTATCCAATTTCTAAAAAAAATTATAGCCTACCTCTATTTTGAACCAATTAACTTTTGTTTTTAACAATATATAATAATCAATTTTGCCATTTTTTTATCACCATACTTCTCACCAAATAGACACAAAATCAAGGTAATGGGGCACAAAAGATAAATCGCCCGAATTGTACCCAACTCTCACAATACCTACACTAAATAAATGCAATTTCATATTAAGTATATAACTAATTATTGTATCCATTATTATAACGTAACTAAGCTCAAAATGATTCAGATAATATATATTTATAACGATTATTTTGATTACAAATATTACGAGCAGGTAGAGAGTACTCAAATAATATCACTCATGTGAATATTTAGATAACAACTGTATTACCCTATTATTGGTTATCACGCATTCTTAATTATTGAAATTGGTGTAAATGAAATAGAAATAAAAAATATAATCATCACAGAGTTTACTCTTTTAAAAAGAATGTCTCTTTTACAATCAACATGCCGCTCCTATGCGACATACGCTGGTGCGAATGACGCGAGTTAGTAAATAACAAGACCATAGATACTGCATATGTTTTGCAACACCCCAGAAAGAGACGAATATAATCACATGGTGTCCTTTGGCAAAAATGCTTCAGCGTTTGGTACTCCTTGAGCGATAAGTAACGGATATCGCTCCGCCATGTTCCGTGAACACCATTAATATATGATTTACAGCGACAGACCCAGGAATTGTTTCCCACATATATAATATGTCCAATATCGTCAGCACAATACACATTTTGCACAAGATGCTTGGATAGTTTTGGCCTCCGAGATAAACAGATAACCCATTATAGATATTTATGAAAAAATCGGGTTCTATGAATGTTAGCGGTAAACATATCCACCTACTACTAATTTATAAATGAATAACTTACACGACCTAATCTTCGCACGCAGAAAATAGGCACGCACTTCATTACCGAATCCAAGAAAGCCCTAAATGTTATCGATTTAACGATGGTCCTACTTCAAAATCCTAACCACTGTGAATTTAAAACTCTTTTCTGCTAGCTACGAGAGTAATCGATAATTTTTGTAACCTTATAGTGCTCCTAGAGAACCGTGCTATGTCAAATTTTATGTTGATAAGTCCGAGTTTTTCAGAGTTAGTATTATTGGTTGAAACCACATGCCTCCGCCAGATCTACATAGATTAATGCTTTCTTCACACCACGGTATCATGGTACTATATTATTGCGGCCGCGCCGAGACGCACCACAATTATTGTAATCCCAATAATTGGCTATAGAGCAATTAAGATTATGCACAGGATTGTTAGTGAAATTACTACTGATATTGTTCACGAAGTCAGCACATATATGCGCGAAGCACGCGAGATAGACATCTGCATAGACAAGTAGAAATCTGATTCCATCGGGAAATGTATTTATTGAAAAAAATTATAACGCCTACAAATATATGCAATCAACAGAACAACAGGTAGCCTTTCGTGCCGACGGTACTAATAATTATGTCAATTATATCTTCACGTTAACCTAGAAAGCTCTAATCTTGCTAATGCCTACTGATATCATAACCTTATCACAATTTTAACACAGAAGGACTTAAACAGCTACGCGCATAACACATGACGTCATACATAATAATGTCAGCAAAAAAGCGATTAGCGGAATGAAACAATAGTTAATCAAATATTTTCGACATTATCTGTTATTGTCAGCTGTCTCCATTTTTTTTTTATTTAGTATATATTTAAGAAGATTGTCAATTATTCTGATTCGACAAAAACAAGAGCAGTGAGTGCTAATAGTTCCGCTTCTGGAAACAGTGGCGCATATGACCACATATAACAATGAATGTCAGACGCAACACTAGTGCTCTTAGGTCTGAAAAAGTTGTAAATAATACCTCCTATTTTCCTAAAACTGTCTAATACATATATATGAGCCTAATCACTAAATAACTTTTGCGAAGTTCCCGCAAAAGCTGCTCAGATTTAAACTTTCCCAGTATTATACCCTGCCCACACTGTGATACAGGGTTGTTATTAAGATATGTCATATGTTTTGTAACACCATGAGAAGGAGACGAGATTAGACACATGGTTCTTTGGCAAATAATGCTCAGGGTGGCCCTGAGTCGATATAACATGTCCGACTTCCGTCCTCCGTCCGTCGTCTGTGAACACATTTTGGACAAAGTTCCAGTCGCAATTTAATTCCAATCGCCTTCAAATTTGCAATTCCCTAAATTGGCAAATAGAAAACACATTGATTTGGGAAGAAATCGTTCAATTTAGATACTACTCCCATTATATATCTTTCGCCCGATCATCACTAATATGACCCGCAAGCAGCCAGAGTTTTAATACCTGTTTGCTTGAAAATTTTGTACAAACATAACACTAGTCGCAAGTCAGTTGCAAATTTGATTGAACGTCGTTCAGATTTAGATATAGTCCCCATATAGTTATTTATCTGTTTTCGCCCGATATGATTTATTATCGTCCCAAGAATTCCAGAGGTTTTGTCGATTGTAAATTTTGCAACTAGTTCAATTAGTAGTATATCCAAGTGTGCAAAATTTGTTGAAAATCGATTCGATTAGATAGTACTCAGATATATATGTCTTTCGCCGATTTTGGACTAATATTGTCCTTAAAAGCCAATTTTGGCCCAATTGTTGAAATTTGCACAGGGAGTAGAAAATTAGCATTGTACTATGTGTGCCAAAATTGGTAAATCGATTCAGATTAGATATACGTCCCATATACTAGGTCATTCGCCCCATATGCACTATATGTGACGCCAGTAAGCCAGAGTTTATCCCCCCAAAATTAGCTTGCAATTTTGCACAAATTAGTATCAATTGGTCAGTATAGGTTATGTGTGCTAAATTTATTAGAATTGCTCGAGCTTAGATATAGCTCCCATATATATCTTTCTCGATTGTGACTTATATGGCATTCAAAGCAAAGTTTTGCCCTGACTTGCTTCAATTTTGCACAAGAATACTTTAATAGTCGTTAAAATTTACCAAATTGGTTGAAATCAGATCAGATTTAAGATACTAGCTTCCCATATATACTTTCACACCGATTTACACCATTTGACCACAGAGGCCAATTTTTAACTCCATGTAGTTGAAATTTGGCACAGGAGTAGAATTAGCATTGTAGCTATGTGTGCCAAATGGTTGATAATCGTTCAATTTAGTATATAGCTTCCATATATATGTTTTTCCTGACTTCGACAAAAAATGGTCAAATACCCAATATTTTCCCTTGTCAAATCGCCCTGCTTCAGTCGAAAATGTTGTAAAAATGACTCTAATTTTCCTAAACTTCTAATACTATATTGCGAGCGATAAATCATATAACTTTTTGCGATAGTTTTCCTTCAATTGCCTCCATATATAAATGTTTCCCATATTTTTTCTACTAACATTGTGTTCCACCCTAGTGCTGTACCCGACTTAAATTTGAGTCTATAGATTTTGTATAGTCTATTCAACATTTCCAGATCGAAGTGATATTTATGTATGTATTGGCAAAACGTTATATATAGACTGTGATTATGGTTATCCGAAATTTAGATCTACAAATGGTGCACGGATATATATAGTTCCGCCCGCCCGACTCTTATACTTTCCTTAATCTTCTTTGTTTTTTTTTTATACCCACCACCATAGAATGTGGACGGGGTATAATAAGTGTTGTCATTCCCGTTTGTAACCGCATTGAAATATCGATTTCCGACTATATAAAGTATTATATATTCTTGATCAGGAGAAATTCTAAACATATAAGCATGGTCCTCTGTCCGTCTGTCTGTCCTGTCTGTATGTCTGTCTGTCTTGTCTTCTGTTGATAAATCAACTCCTACAGTCTTCAAATAATGAAGCAATCCGTTGCTGATTTGCACAAACCCGTCTTTTGTCTGCAAATGAGCGGGTCAAGTTCGAAGTGGCTATTCGGTCCAGGTTTTGATATATCCCCATATTAAACCGACCCCAAATCGGGAGTCCGGTTATAATGGCGGAGCTATAATCAACCCTGGACCGATATAGCCATCTTCCGAACTTGACCCTGCCTTGTCAGACAAAAGACGAGTTTGTGCAAAAATTTCAGCACGATGCTTCATTATTGAAGACCTGTAGAGTGATTACAACAGACAGACAGACAACAGACAGACGACAGACAACAGTACGGACAAGACGGACATGCTATATCAGTCTTAGAATTTCTCCCTGATCAAGAATATATATACCTTCTATATAGTCCGGAAATCGATATTTCCAATGCGTTACAAACGGAAAATGCAAACTTATTATACCCCGTCACATTCTATGGTGGTGGGGATAAAAAAAAAACAAACCAATAAGAAATCTAAAGTCGGCCGGG
>PGFW01025180.1:52616-63651 GCA_003123925.1 Haematobia irritans
AGGGCTTATGATGCTGTAGAAAGGTGAGCGTGCGAAGAAAGCAGAATTGAAAAGTTAAATATTATTATTTTTTTTTTTTTGACCAGATAGATCTTTGGGAAAACGTATAAGAGTCTATGCTACACTGATTTTTGTCTAGTAGTTGATTCGATGTGAATCAGATCAATGAATATGGGGTCTTGCTATTGTCATTCGTACAGAAGCGAAGTAAGTAATTCTTATAGCTTGGATATTGGCTTTGATTTCCCCGAGCAGAGAAGGAATATGATCACCCAAACGTGTTTTCAAGAGGCATGTATTCGCAACCATACATATGTTCCGAAAATTATGTATTCTGATTTTCGCAAGCTATGTTATGTTTGATGAGAGAAGAGAAAATAATACGATTTGCGACAAAAAAAGCTATATGCGTCCGTGAAAAAAGTAAGATGGTGGCTCCTTGAAACATGTTTTGTGGTGCATATTTTTAGTAAAATGCCTTATGGCGTTAGTATGTCAAGAAATTTCGTAATTGCTAAATTTCATTTTACAGATCCACTTACTTAAAACTCAGCTAAAGGAAATGAATTTGATGGAGTAAAAAATTGTTTGGTCACTGTGGTAGATCGCTGTTATAGTGTTTTCCAATGTCAAGCACTAGGAAACAATCTAAAAATCTCTTGAAGTTCCGAATATGTAAAAGCTGTTGTTCAAATGTACGCTCGTCTTAATTTTGTGTTTTATTTCTCTTCATACATTTTGATATTTGATGCAGAATTCCAAAGGATTTAATACCATTGCTTTCGAGTATTGAATGTATCACCTCACCTACCTTTCTGACAGATATCGGTGGGTTTCATCTATTTGGTTTGTTGATTTTTTTGTTCTACTGCAATTCCCTTAACTCAGTCATCTGTTGACAGCAACACTATAAAATATGTGTGTGGTGTTGTGAATATGGAGGTACTCTACATGCAGAGCCCTTTCTAGGAATGATTCCGAATATAAGTATGGTGATATCCGGTGTATGCGACAAATCGTTTAGTCAAATTTTATAATATATCTTGCGGAATGATTAATGATTCTTGTTTGAATTTGTTTTTTGTATTACGAAAAAGAGACCACCACTTAAAATTGAAATAAGTACCACGCGTTGTCCAACTTAGATTACATTTTGATGACTTTTGTGGGGAAGCAAAATAAATTCGACTTTATTGCCTGAAGCTTATCACAATTGGACTGAATCGCATCAAGTGAACCTGCCCTCTATCCTTAGAGGCAATATATGTGGATACCAATATAATTGTTTCCTCGTTTTGTTCATAATGCGTTGATATTAATATAGACTCACTTATATGAATCTGATGTGATTTGGCGTTTTTATTTTTAAGTTCACATGATAAAAAAAAGTATCCCTCAGGACCGATAAGCTCTGAAGAAGATAACAAACAATTGATGGCAGGAGAGTTAGTAAGACGTAAACGTTCTAAGACGTAATCAACGCTATTACATTATTCTAGAATCAATATCCTTTTAAATGCTCAAAAAATGATTTCTAATGCCTGCACCCATCATATTCGGTTGTTATCGAAAATAATCCCGTCATTCATTTATCTCAAAACTATGGCGCTAGAGGTTGTTGGCATTGACTACTTGAATGCTGGCTGACTGGCAAATATGGGTAAAAAAAAAAAAAAAAAATATGTTTGTTGTTGATACTCATGTAACTCTTTATGTTGGTATCTTGTTGTTGGGCTATTGGGCTGGTGTCGACGCTTATAAAGCAATCAAGAAAGCAAATATTTGTCAGCCCGACGCTTGAATTCAATGAAGACAACAACTATGAGGCCCACAAACAACAAACAAACTGACGCATAATTTCCAAATTAAGCAGAAGAAGCTGAAGGCAAACATGATGAGAAATGGAAGAAAATCAACAAGCATGTACATTTGCTGGCTCCAGGCAGCAGTCCATTGAAGAATGATGTTCAAGTCAATTTAAAGCTGTTTTGCGTGTTCGCGGCGTCCCAAAGTCGGTTAATGTACCAATTTGCGCAAATGTCACACAACACAAAACTAAAAGCCATCGCCAATGTTGCTGTGCATCGTCATCCCAAAGTGTCATCGTGTCTGTCTATTTTCACTGTGAATGTGCGCAAGTTCTCATTGTAAGTAACCACATGCAATTGACTTTCCGCTTGTGCAATTATTTCCAGCCATGTCTCTGCGCAAGTCGCCGAACAATGTGAACCTTATAGCCATCTTCCATCACCCACCGTCGCCCGCGACCTGTGTGATTTCATGGGCTTGGCAATTGTCGTTAGTTTAGCTGGTGTTGAGCCTGCCTTGGAGCCTCCAGCCTAAATGACCCATCGTAATCGACTTGAAGCAGCTGTGCCTGCATGAAAAAAACCCGACGTACTATACTCAAATACCTAAAAATCACATTTGCACAGCCACATTCCACTCACTGTATTACTCAGCATTGCCAATGTTGGGTTAATTTTAATATTCCAATTATTCAAGGCACCCCTTCTTTGCCTGATGTTGTTGGTTTTATGTTCAACTTCTCTATCCATCTTCTTTAAATATCAAAACGACATTGTTTTCAGCGATGAACTGTCGTGCTATTATGCGAAAACTAAACGGACAATGCTTATGTACACAGTACATCATCAGCACCGACGAGGTTGAAGCTGTCGATGTTTGGTGTACCCAGTGTTGGTTGGTTTTAGCTGTAGTAGTTGCATAGTCTAATGTCAAAAACGAAACCAGCCAAGCGATCTCGTAAGATTGAATACTTTCCCATTTTTCCCATCAGACTGAGAGTTTGCACAAAGAAGACTTGATGGAGTCATCGTAAAAAAATAATGCTTACAGTGGCTCAAAACGCATTTTGTTTCAATTGCCATTGAATTCATAAGTCGTATTAATACAAGGCTTGATGTTTTTAGTTATTTATCGTTTTGCCAACACATTTTCACTGTTCAAACATCTTCAGTTTGGCCTATAATATTAACCAGAATAGTCCTACAACATGAAGTATCGCTTGCAAATTATTGCATTAATGATCAATAATGGCGTGCTCTGTTAAGAAAGTTCATTGTAAGTTTTAAGCTCAAATGGGTACGTTAAATAATCGATTTTTGAGAGTAAAGTCAGACAGAAGTATCTATGGTAAGTTCGGTTTATGGGATCATTCTAAAGATACTTATGGAATCGTTAACGTATAACGATGATATCCAATTTTTTCCCCAAAGCGGCAAGAAGCTTGACTTACATGAAGAGCGATTTTCGGTGAACATTTTTTTTACGTTCCGAATCAAGTTAAATTGGCCGCTTATAATCGTGCCGATGTAAACTGCTTTTATTGCAGAGCAATATTAAAGTTGATGTCTATACAGAAAATATCCCTTCATCATGAGCATTTGAAGACAACATACTTGATGAATTTATTCGTGACATAGCCGGCCGAAAAATGTTATAAAGAGTACATTAAATTATATATGGACAGTTACATATCGATTAAATAAAGAATTTCAAGGTATTTTTTTCGGATTTTGACAAATTTTCATATACGCTTCTTAAAAAATAACCTTATAATAATAGAAGGTAATTCTCTGTCAAGAACTGAGAAATGACAGCTATAGTATTATTGTTTTATTAAGTGCTCACTATATTGTTTATAAAGGTCGTACTAAATCGGTTTTCGAGTTGAAAAATCACTTTTATTTTCGCCATCTATTTTCCAATACAATCAAAATTATAAATGAAAACAAATATGTCCTGTTTACGTCTTGAATCAAATTCCTATATGAAAAAAACAATGTCGTATCAATTGAGTTAATATACTATATTTTAGTAAAGTAAAATCGCGGAAAATATTAAAACACGAAAAAGCGAACATAGGTAACGCGCCCTCTAAGAGCACAGAATCATCATTTGCGTCGAAATTAATTAGCTTAGGAAAGCTACAAAAAATAATACACAATAAAAAGAAAATCTAAGTACAAATTCATTAAATACTAAATACATTTTCTCTGTTGTTTAAAAAAATCCATATTTTGAAGCACATTTTTTTAAATGTCTTTAGCGCTATACGAAGTTCAAGACAGATACAATTTAAGTAAAATTAACTCATTATGAAAAATATGAATAATTTTGTGCTAACTTGGATTTTAGTAAAATTGTGAACTTCATTTGTATAAAACGTCCTTTTTCTCATTTTCAGTAAATTTCCCTAGGCCCTTTCTAAGAATACTAACCATTGCTATTGTGAACATATTTGGTAGACAGATCACAATCAGTTTAGATCAATTTTGAAAATGCGACTACTACACACAAAGAAAATTTCATTAAAATTGAGCCAACGAAAATTTTTCATTGATACAACGACACATTTTCATTAAGAGAATGAAAATGTTCGTTAATAGTACGAAAGGTTTCGTTGATTAACAGAAAATTCGTTATAATAACGAAAAATTTCGTTATATCAATGAATTTGTTTCATTGGCTCAATTTTAATGACACATTTCATTAATATAACGAAACTTTTTCTACCAGTGTATCTACATTACTGTTGTATTATCAGTCACTCACTATGTAAATTCTTTCAATATAAAATATCCATTTTCAACCACTAGACCTAATAGGATTTCAAGAATCATAAGCCAAATATTAATAATTATTTTACTATGATGATACAATCATAAAGTATTTATTCTCTATGGTGTACACTTTGCTGTTCCAAACCACAATGTGTCAGCCACTTGTTTCACTACTATGGCCAGTACTAAGCTTAGCACACTCGATTCATTAGCACAAGGTAAGCAAACAACCAGCCAGCACCATCAACAACTAAGCAGTCGGCTTCGAACTTCCAGTCGTCTTTGTATTGTATGATTACAGTACCCAGAGTATGGATAGATGTTTTTGCAGTTTATTTTGTTTATTGCTCATCCTATGATACACACAAAAAAATAATGTACTCCTTTTTAAATTGAAATTTTTAGGTCACTTTCATGTGAAAGTTGTTTCGATAACCTTTACAATGTTTGTCCCCAACAAAAGCTTAGTTGGGTCTATGGAAGTATCTTTGACTTCCTTTTGGAAGAATTATTATTATTTTGAGTGTACACATGTGAATGGTAACGTTTCATAGATGCGATGAAGTGAAGCAAAATATTGCACTCTGATGCCGGTGCGGTTGATGGTGATTGAGCTTGCTGCGACTGTGGCCTCGTCCTATGGCTGGTGCTTTGGAGTTGGTTACACTAAGCTTGTTGTTCTCGGTACAAAGTTTAATGTTCGTTTAAATTTAAATGATTGTCGACGAGAAGCTGATTTGTGGGACGGAATGACGGACGGACGGTTGTAGTAACGATGAAAGTAGGTTAAATCTTTTTTAATTTGGAAAAGTAACTATAACCTGAAGATGCGACTTCACTCGAAGCTAAGTTCACTGTGAGAAAGAACAGCTATGTGGAGAAGATGGGCAAAGCAAGAGTTGATATCAACAGCAGCCAAACTCTGTAATACTCAGTAACACCAATACCAATGCAATGAACCAAATGGTAAAGTACTTGGTGAGTATGTGCACAAAGCAGCGTATGGGTCGAACAGCAAACAAGCTTTGTTTTTGTTTTTTTTTTTTGTAGGCCAAGAGGAGGGCTGGGGTAAGAGTCAAAGTGTAATGTTGTAAATGCTAAACGGTGAATATTTATAATGGTTAAGTGTTGAATAGATGCAAGCAGGCAGGCGGACAACAATGATGTTGATGTTCATCGCCGTTCAGCCCCGTAAGCCATATATATTCACCTTTATCCCTAAAAGTGAAATACCAACACAACCGATGAGATTGTCTGCACTCACCACAATCGCATGCCTCACCTCCAACCATCCAACCACCCACCCACCCACCCAAGCACGCTCACTCACAGACAGTTTGAAGTACAAGAATAACAATAAAAACAACAGCTAAACTTACCCCCAAAAGGAAATTTGTTTATGTGTTTGTTGATGATGGCAAGTAATCCGTTTAGAACGTAATGTAATCCACACAATGTAGGGCTTTTCAATTTGCCTCTTTCGAATGCTTTCTTCGTTTGATTTTATTCATTCAAAGGGAGCAGGAGCACTTAATTCCCAGGTTATTTCACTTTAGCAAAGCTACAATTCGCACTCGACACGAACTTTATTTTTTCTATCAAAAATATATGTATATTTTTTGATCGACTTATCTATGTCGTGTTTTTAATTAATTTTATTTTTTGAAGAAGGAAACCTGCTTGTATAAAAACAATTTTCGCGTAACAAACAATTATTTCGTTTAGGTTTTTTTTTTTTTTTTTTTTTTAACAACAGTAAATATTAAGATACACTTTTCATTGAGGTGTAAGCGTGAGAGACTCTTCTCGAGATGTGTATAAAAACAAAATATATTTATGTATGTGATATAGTAGTTGTAGTATTTAGGTAGGTTTAACGTAAATGCTATGTTACTTTTTGTTCGGAGGAAATAGAAAACGTAACGTTAGTTGCATAGTCCACGGTACGCGTGTCTTTATCCGTTAGCAACTGCACAACACGGAATCCACGAAACGACTGAACTATGCTTCACAAAGGCAGCATACTCATTGTGTTGTTTCATTTCACTCGTTCCCATTACCAAAGACTTTTGTTGTCATTCTCTCCCTATTGCCGGAGGAAATCTATCATGCTCAGTATGGCGTGCTCTCTCTCTCTCAGTCTATCGACTTCTAAGAGAGTTTGGTTGTAGCTCTTTCGGCATTGGAACATTATGGCGGCATTTATAATCGCATCGCATCACATCACATCGATGTTAATTCAACATGACTTTAACCAGCCGCACAAGAGTTGAAACCAGCAAGGTGCCCCTGCTGCTAGTATGTGGCAATCAACGAAGATGGAGACATCGTAATGTTCGGGGCCATCCATTGTTCATTTACTCACTCTGTTATATGTACCTATCCGCAGTCATACATATTCCTGCAAACATTGCAATGGCAGTAGTTGGTGGGCTGTGAGAAAAGTATTTAGAGAGTGGTATTTTTTGTTTTGTCTGACTTTTCTTTGTCATCACCTTACACATCTAACTGGGGGAAGAATATTTACTACATTCTTTGAAAGGAATTGCATAGAATTGAAACCTGGCTGTGATGCAATTTAATTTTCATCTATACACTTGTTTGCAGCTCCGAGTTGGCTGTATGTGTGTATATGTCGTATGACTGTGTGTATACGTTGCAAACGACAGCAATATTGCGGATGCAGTTTCCACATTTCCCCGCATATTGTGTCATTCGAGTTATTAGAATAAAAGTCACAACATGCATAAAATTTATAATTCTGCGTTTCCCAAATATCTGCATAAACCAAAAGGGAAATCGTCAAGATGTCTACGGGTTAATCGTGAGTGCGTAGTTTTCTTTGGCCACAAGAAAAGGTTAGAGAGTTCCTTGTAGGGTAGATCCTGAATGTATAAGTCTATTTATGGATAATCATGAGGAGACTTCCAATTAGCACAAGACCAAGAATAGGAGATGTAGATTAGGGGGCGGTAGGACTTCTAATTAATTGTTATTCTGTTTGCTGTTTTCTTTCTTTTACACCATCAAGAACATTGATAGACTTATTGTTTGTTATTTATGTTAATAATTTTTCTCACTAATTTAAATAACAATATTCTTTATTGTTATTATTTTTATTTACTATATTAATGTTTTTAACGATCTCTCCGTGCCATAACAGACGCGATTCCAACTAAAAAAAAACACCCATACGCGCAACATCATTGGTTTGCATCGATGACAGGTATCGAGTTACAGGTAGAGTAAAGAAATATAAGGAAATTTCCTATATTCTAACAAGTGTGTTTCCTTAATTTTCTGAAAGTATTTGTAATACTTCTTAGTACAGAATAAAAAACAAGTATGCATTATTTTTTTCAAGTTTTCAATAATGTTGGGTCGATAAAAGGCAGGAGGTGATTCTATATTACCGCTTCTATCCGTGAACAATTTCTAGATAAGAAGTTATCGATTCGCGTAATAAATTGAGGGAACCATTACAGTCACTCTTGAAACGTGAGTCAAAAATAATGTACCAACATTTGGAGAAAATCTTAGCAAAAACTCCAAAAAATGTTATTTTGGAAAAATTTATTTCTTCAGAAAGTTTTGTACACATTTCATTTCTATAAAAAATGTTGTCAAAATTTTATATCTATAAAAAATTTTGTCAAAGTTTTATTTTTCTATAGAAGATATTGCCCAATTTAATTTCAATAGAAAATTTTGTCAAATTTTGTTTTAAGCTGAAATCAAAAAACAACAACAATTTTATAACTATACAAAATATCCTTCGTTTTTGTTGACCTGTTGTTCTAATTTATTTTATTATTATTTTTGGATTGAGGTCTTTTAATAAAAAATCCTTTTTACGATTTTTGATTACTTGTTAACTTTATTCTCCAATATTTCGACTAACATCGTTAGTCTTCGACGGGGATCTACATAAATAACAAATATTAGTAACCAATGTACGAGTAACACAAACAATTTATATTTACATTAAAGTATTTTTAGGAAATAATCAAAAAATTGTAGAGAGTGATTACGTCTGTTTTTTAGAAAATTTGATTGCCAACTAAATATGTCTGCGCCGGTGTTTTTTTATGATGTATCTATACATTTGAGAACATTTATCTGTGTCTGTTTTAAAGTTTAATCTCTTCTCGCTGGGAACGTCGGTGATATAAAGCATCTCTAAGGTATATCGTCGGAACGGATTACTCTCTTGCACTAATACATCTACATCGTCAAAATTCGGGCTGTGTCCAGTTTGTGTACAGTGGGTTGCGAGTGCCGTCTTTTGATCCAATGGCTTAATCTCTAGCCTTTGTGTCAGATTTGTGGGATGAAGATCTCGTCTTTAATTTAGTTCCTGTAGTACCAACTTATACCTTTTGTCATATGAGACCGTCTCCATTACAATTTGTGTATACTATTGTGATTGTCTCACTTTGTAGAACAAAGTTTAGTTATAGTTAATGATGCTCATTAAAATAATTAAAGTCCAATATGAAAAATCTGTAAAGTATAATATTCGTTTTATATACATCGTACATTGTTCGTTAATAATCATATTCTCTTTGTTGCGTGACATACTCGAAAGCATCATTTTTCTTTTTAAGAAAATGTGCTTAAATGAAATTGTCTGTGTCAAATTAATGAATTCTTCTGGAATTGAATATGTCAATCCTTTTAATTTTGAATTTTGGTCCCAAAAAAATATAATAAGAAGTTTGGTACTCGTCATTGGCAAATTATTAGTAGACCCGTCGAAACAGAGTAGAATATTGGAATATTACAGTATAAATGAAAAAGGATAAACCTCAAGCCAATAAATAAATAAAAAATAAACTTATAAAAAAATTTTGTCAAAATTTATTTCTCTATAGAAACATTTGTCAAAAATTTTGCTTCTATAGAGAAATTTGTCCAATCTTTTATTTTGTATAAAAATTTTCCAATGTTTATTTCGTAGTGAATGTTTGTCAATTAATTTTATTCTATAGATGTAGTTTGTTAAAATTATTTCTACTAGAAGAATTATATGTCAAAATTTTATCACTGATAGGAAATGTTTGTCAAATTGGTAGATTTTCTTAGAAAATTTATCAATATTGATTTCTACAGTATATTCGCTCTGTTGTATATTATACTCCAAGACAATATTTTGCTTCAAGCATATATAGTTTTTGGCTATTCCCAAACATTTATATGTTTGGATCTCTTTCTATATATTATTTTATTATGTTTGAAAGCATGGTCTATAACATATATGTGTTGGGTAAGTGAATCCAAACATTTGTATTCTTTGCATCCAATTCAATAATGTTGTTTCCATAAAAGAAATATGTTTATTATGTAACATATGATTATGTTTGGAAGCATTTGCACCCCAAAAATACTTATATGGCTTAAAATCTCCCAAACAATATTGTGCTCAAAATTTATTTATTTATTTAAATATTTCATCATAATGCATTAATGAATAAACAGGTAAATATACGGTCTAAAACATTGTTTTCGACCTGAAGCTCAAAATTTTGTTCTGCCCAATTGTGATATTTACTCACATCTTCTCACTCCACGAGATTTTTAGTTCATTAGCACCTTTTCTGAATACATAACATGCTAAAAGATATCGAAGTGATGATTTTTTTTATTTAGTTTTAATTTTAACCCTTTGCCGGCGGGATTCGAACGCGACCAACAAAGTTTGTAAGGACAAGAAAGTAGTGATCAATTCCCAAGGAAAAAAATGTTAAATTTTAATAAAAGCAACAACACCAACTTAATTCAAACGCATCCTGTTCAAATAGCGCCCAAGATACTAAACACCATATATGTTTACTATTCTAAATTAATAAGTTGCATCCAAGCATATTAATTTAAAAACATTTTATGTCCCAAACATTAGTTCTATACATATTAACGTTATATGCCAAAACATGTTATATGCTAGTTTATGAACAATTTAATATCTTTGCACCAAAATTTGTGTTTAAACAATTGTTCCAACATATAATTTATAGCCAAACTAGAAAAACAGTCTTTTTCATCCGTAGTATAGAGACACTTTGTCAATTATTTTGACTTGTAAAATTATTTCCGTAAGAAATTTGTTAATTTTTCTATAGTAAATCTTATCTAAAATGTATTTTTATATCTAAAAAATTTATGGATAAGTCCTTGAAATATCAACTTCCAATCATTTTTTTATATGAACAGTAAAAAATTAATATTTTGGAAAGACGCTACCACGTATTGGCAACCGTGGATTACAGATCACGGTATCTTTGTAAGCGGCTATAAAACTAAACAAAAATATTTGAAATTGAGAAGTTGACAAACAAAATTTTATTTCCTATACAAGACAATAATCTTCCAATGAAAATTTTTTTTATTTTGGGGAAAAGTACTTTTTCGCTCAAAACAACACCTTTTTGGTACTTTCTTAAAAATGTAAC
>PGFW01025184.1:6899-17398 GCA_003123925.1 Haematobia irritans
TCATTTATTTGAATTCAAAATTATTATGTGAATTAAACAACCATTGTTCAACAGGCCGTAGAACAAACAAAATGTTTGCGGAATAAAATGTATTTACAAATCGTGTTTGTGATAAATTTCATTCATAATCATTAATATGTAAAAAGGATTTAAACATTTTCTACGACCTTACATTAGAAATCCCCGTTGAAAATTCCAATTTCCCCAAAGTGCGAGAAATGGCAGATGAAAGAATTTTTTGTGTACTTCATGATATAAAAATCTTATAAGAAATTGTTTATTGAGGATAGGGAAGTTAGAAATCGTTAAATAAATTTTCCTATTCAAACAATGAAGGAAATAAAATTTTTAAAATCTTTATATAGCATGTGGTAGTGTGTGTTATGAGTGCTGATGTGTTAATCGTTTTTTTTTTTTTAATGATGTCCAGAATCATGTGTATGCAGGCTTAAAAGCCCAGCCCCCACTTTTTTGGTGCGCCACAAAAAGAAGAAGAAAAATCTAAAAAAAAACTTATCCATGGCACACATGGATGCGTATATTTTATAATTTTCGCATGCGTTTCATACATGAGATGGAGAGGAAATGAGTGTTTCCTGTTTTTCCCTTGCTTTGTGTGTGTCGTGAGTGAGTATATGTTGTAATGTTTATCCAACCAAGATGAGATGAAATCCCACCAGAGACTGAGGGCGAGCTCCTTTGATAACCGCATCGCTACAATTGTCCTTCTTGCTCGCTCGCACTTTCTTACTAATGCTTACGAGAATTATTGTTTGTCTCTCACTGTCAGCCGTCATCACATCATCATTTCATCAATTTTTTTGAAAAAAAAATCAGCTTTTTATTTGTTTCTAACCCACTTTTATTGTCTCCTTCTATTCACTCTTATGCAATTCTCCTTTGGAACATAAAAATATTTAACCTTTTAAGCCTTACTAACTAGAACAAAAAAAAAAAATAAAGTTCAGCGCTCATTAAATGTGGAAATTTGTGGAAGCTACCTATTAAGCCACAAAATTTGGTAATGACTTTCTCATAATTAATTGAGGCGAACCTCCAATCTCACCCTATTGTAAAATGGTGGAAGGAAGCATAATGTCCTGATTCCGGGCCTCTGTAATGGCTAGACAGCCTGGAAGGAGACCTACCAGTCACATAAACACTAAGCTGGGTTTTTTTAGCAAAGCCTTAATGAGAGTAGCTGACACAATGTGATGATCAATTCGCTTGGAATTGTCAGAGGTCTGAGTATAAAGTGGAGGCAGCCCGCTTTATATTCAGACTAAAAATCCCAAAAATTATGGAACAAATCAGAAGAATCAGTATCCGAATCCAACTTTTGCTCGATATGACCACCTTTTGTCTCGAATAATGCTCTGCGTCTACAAAAAATGGTTATCAAGGTGAGACGTATGTAATCTTTCTCCATTTCTTTCATCATATCCCGGACAATGTATCTTAGCACTGGCAATATCATTAGTCGTTACATGTTATTTTAAAATCTACGATCGTATGGCATCTGTGCGAATTGGAACACAAATCTGTTATTATACGAACTTTACGCGACGGTGCCATGGCCCCAAAAAACACAATCCAAAAATTTTCCCCATACAAGTCGCTTTTATTTTGACGACAGGTTCGCAATGAACATTCAAATTTTCGTTCAAAATTCTTTTCTATATGAAAATTTTGTCAAAATTTATTTCTATTTTAGAAATGTTGTCAAATTTTATTCCTTTAAAAATTTTGTCAAAATTTATTTCTATAGAAATTTTTGTCAAAATTTTTATTCTATAGGAAAATTTTGCTCAAAATTTTATTTCTATAGGAATAATTTTGTTAAAAATCTTTATTTCTGTAGGAAAATTTTGTTTCAAAATGCTATTTCTAATTAGAAATTTTGCAAAAATTTTATTCTATTAGAAAATTTTGGCCTAAAAAAATTTTATTTCTAAGAAAATTTCCGTCAAAAATTTTATTTCTATAGAAAAAATGTTTCTATATTGTTTTTGTCCAAATTTTTATTTTCTATAGAAATTTTGTCAAAATTCCTATATTTCTATAGAAAATTTCGTTTAAAAATTTTATTTCTGCTTAGGAAATTTTGTCAAAATTTTTATTCTATAAATAATACTTGTCAAAATTTTATTTCTATACGAAAATTTTGTCAAAATTTTTTCTATAGGAAATTTTGTTAAAAAATTTATTATCTATAGGAAATTTGTCAAAAATTTATTTTTATAAAAAAAAAAACTATTCAAAATTTAATATCTCCAGAAAATTTTGTTAAAATTTTATTTCTATAAAAAAATTATGAATCCAAATTTTCGTACGCGTACTCAGCTTTGTAAAAACGATCCTTAACATGGTACAATGTGTTTATAAGGTAGCTTTGATTCATCAGTTGACTTTTAAAGTCGCTCATTAAAACTTCAACATCTATTGTAGTTATTTCACTTTTTTTGATGTTAAAAAATTAAAATTAAAATTAATGATTTCGGAAATAACTCATTCAAGTCTACGTACAAACAATTGCTACCGATGATCCCTCGGGATATTCTTTCTCGTGCTAAGAGCCGACGAAGATCCAGAAATCATCATTTAGATCGTGTTTTGAAAACATATAAGAGATTTTTACCACTTTAAGCAACCAAACCGCTAATGGGTTTCCTTGAATTTCGAGCCTTCTTAGGCATGGTATAGGGTTAGGATAGGTTTGTCGTCTTCTTGACTATCCTACTCCATATGGTGTCCGCTTCAAGGTCACACAAATAAAGTACCATGCTCCTCGGATATTTTTCTCGTGTAAGAGCACGAAGATTCAGAAAATCATCATTTAGATCGTTTTTGTTGAAACATATAAGGAGTTTACCACTAAGCATACCACAACGTAAGGTTCTTGAATTCGAGTTTAGGATCGGGGTTATAGGGTTAGGATAGGTTTCCTCTTGAGCTATCCCTAAACCTCCATATTCCGCTTAAATAAAATTCGTTAGATCTCTAGCCAGAATCCATGATGAGGGCAACGAAAACTCGAATATTTGTTTCTTTAGAGCCTTGCTCACCGAACAATTTCCTCCGTATTGCTGTTTTTGCGAATAATTACTACGACATGGGAAACGTTAACATATCATTACACAGAAAAACTTTTCACCAAAATATCCATAAATAATTGAATTTCAAAAGTTATTCTATTTAAAGATATAAATTGATACAACCAAATTTTACATTAAAAACAGAAAAATTTGCTAGTGATCAATTAATTTTGTAATAAGACTTTTAATGTGCAATTAACTTGGATTGATAACTATCATTTCTAGTGATGAGACATTTCAATAAAAAACTTAATTTCAATAAGTCCAGTGATTGAATCCAGAATAAATTTTTTTTATAATTTGTTTCTTTTTGAAGTTTTTGAGTTCAACGGCAATAGCAAGAGTGAACCTCTCACAGATAGACACTCACCGGATAATCGCCTAAAAATAAAAAAAAAAAACCTTACAACAATGTCGTCGTGATATAAAAAATGGTTTGGAAATGACCTATCGCGAAGAATTCTCTTTTTATAGGCGAAACAAAAAATCTTTCGTGGAATTTGCAATACGATTTATCGGAAAATGGGGTCTTCCTCCAAGTGTGAAAGTGTAAAATAGAATCCACATCAAAGGAAAGGTAAAAGCCATCACCGAATTCACCAGCATTACTGAGGTGGGATAATCCACCGCTGAAAAACTTTTGCGCACCTGTTCGGTCCGAAGCAGGAATCGAACCCACGACCTTGTGTAATGCCCAATGCGGATTCTAATCAATTGCACACGGTGTCCACTAATATACTTAGGTCCTCGAATTTGTCTGGCTTCGCCGTGCAGCATACTATTTTTGTTTATTTCTACGGCGCGCCCCGTAAATATCTTTTAAAAAGGATTGCAATTTTCTAGAACAATAAAAAATACGTAAAAGTCCGATCTACCCTTTACGAGCATTTTCTGCACGATATAAAGGTATGCTACATAGTATAAGGAATACATTTCCATATATTAGCCTACTATTCATCATCTCTAGTACTTCTGGATAAGCTTTGGTTATCCTGGAAAAAGTCCTAGAAACCTGTTCAAAAATGCGATCTTTTCTGTGTGATTAAAACACGATGCTCCAATTAGGTACAAATTTTTTTTCAAACAAGACGATCTTAAGAAGTTTACTGAGATAGTGTTAAATAATATCCCTTTTGGTGGAAAATGCAGCACCTTGTGAGGGTATTAGCGGAGAACAAATTGTGCAAGTACTCCCTATTGTTAATTGAAAATATAGACTTGAATCCCAGCGTCATTTCTATTTCATTCGCAGTGTATTGGGGGCAAGCTTTTTCAAAAAATACATCATTCATAACATGTTACATGTGTGAGAAAACTAAAATTATTGTCTTACTTGTTATGAGATGTCTGGGGTTTTTGTCATATTCTTTTGTTTTTTTTGTAGAGGAACACGATTGCTGCCTCCCTAATCATTTTTATAAAAAAAGAAACATATGAATATTTATTGTATATGTACACGCGTTGTACATATGCTCTCTAGTACGTATATATCATGTCTCATTGATTACAGATGTAGATTAGGAAATATGAGAATACATATGAAAGACGACATATATGTTGTATGAGCCTTTATACATCAAATGTGGTAACCTGAATACTAGTAATTTCTTCGTGGCCATTTCCGTTTTCCATTGCATACAAGCCATAACTAACATGCGAACTATAAAAATGAATCAAACGTCTTGTTAGAGAAATTCATATCAGTAACCTGTTTTACTTTTGGGATTCTAAATCAATTATCTGCTATCTTATTCCACTGCCAAAATTTACAGTTGCACAAAGTTATTATTATTCATAAATAGTAATTTGTTGTGACTCTGCTCCATGCTAATTGCTTTCAATTGCCTTTCAATGCCAGCAGATAAGTTAAGTGGAGGTTTTTCATTGTTGTATTGTATGCAGACATAAATAATTACAATTAATAGATCTTTTCAAAAGTATATTATAATACAGATTAGTATTTTGAATTATCTTGTAAATGGGAAAAGAAATTGTTTTCCCGAAGGTGAAGAAGATTTATTTCCCAAGAAGGCGTAATCGTATTCGCATGTACGGGAAAAATGGAGGAGAGGAAAGTATATTTATGCTGTAAGTGGAAAAATCTCTTGTTCCTTGGAAGAAGTCTTTTTTAGAATACACTAAAAATCGTTAATGGTTACACAAATACTTAAATTGTTTTAACTATTTTAGCTTGAACCAACATCGTATGAAATAACACGAAACTAAAATTTTCAAAGAAATTGCATTTATTCTATAGAAATTTTGACAAAAATTTTTATTTCTATAGAAAAATTTATTTCCATAGATAATTTTTGCCAACATTTTATTTCTATTGAAAATTTTGCCACAATTTATATTACAGAAAAATTTATAAAATTTTATTTCTATAAAAATATTTAGCAAAATTTTATTTTTATAGAAAAATTTAGCAAATTTTATTTCCATAGAAAATTGTGTCAAAATTTATTATTTTATAGAAAATTTTGTCAAAATTTTATTCTATAGAAAAATTTGTCAAAATTTATTTGCTATAGAATAAATTTTTCAAAATTTATTTCTACATAGAATTTTGGTCAAAATTTTATTTTTATAAAAATCCTTTGTCACAAATTTATACATATAAAAAGTTTGAAAATTATACTATATAAAAATTGCAAAATTTTATTCTGTAAAAATTGCAAAATTTTATATAATCAATTTATTATGAGACACAATATTTATAGATAATTGTAAATTTTATTCTATAAGAAAAATTTTGTCAAAATTTTATTCTTAGATAATTTGTCAAATTTTAATTCTATAGAAAATTTTGTCAAAAGTTGTGTATTCCTATAAATTGCAAAATTTTATTTTCATAGATAATTTGCCAAAATTTTATTCTATAGAAAATTTTTGCCACAATTTTATTTCTATTAGAACAATTTATTAAAATTTTATTTTCTATATACAAAAATTAGCAAAACTTTTTATTTCTATAGAAAATTTTGTTCAAAATTTTATTTTTATAGAAAATTCTGTCAATTTTATTTCTATGGAAAATTTTCGTCACAATTTTTATTTCTAAGGAAAATTTTTATTTTCAATAGATAATTTTGCCAAAATTTTATTCTATAGAAAATATTAGCAAAATTTTATTTCTATAGAAAATCTTAGCAATTGTATTCTATAGAAAAATTTTTGTCAAAATTGTATTCTATAGAAAATTGTTGCACAATTTTATATTTACTAGAACAATAAAAATATACTAAAAAAAAGGAAAATTTATTTCTATAGAAAAATATTACGCAAAATTTATTTCTATAGAAAATTTTAGTTAAAATTTTATTTTTATAGAAAATTTTGTCAATAAATTTTTATTTCTATATAGAAAATTTGTCAAAATATTTCTAAATAGAAAAATTTTTGTTCAAAATTTAGTTCTATAGAAAATTTCTGTTAAAATTTTATTTCTTATAGAAAATTTCAAAATTTTATTTCTATTAGAAAAAATTTGTAAAAAATTTTATATCTATAGAAAATTTTTGTCAAAATTCTATTTCTATCGAAAATTTTTGTCAAAATTCTATTTCTATCGAAATTTGTCAAATTTTATTTCTATTAGATAACAGGATTGGCTGATAAGTCCCCGGTTTGACATATAGATTGGGCGTCGCAAGTATTAAATGCATATATTTTAATATAATCCACCTTACAAATGATTCGTTGTCAAGAATTTGACGTCTGTTTAATTCAATTAGTTTGTTGAGATAGAGCGTCTTTTGATTGAAGCAATTTTGTGAAAAATACGATAGAGCAAAAACTTGTTATAATAATGAGTTTCCGGGCTATGCCCAGGGAAATCAACAATAATTGATTGGTATGCAAAATTCAAAGGCGGTTTTGTTTTGGGGAAATAGCACGAGACGGTGGACGCCGGAAAGAGTGGTTACCGAGCGATAAACATCAAAAAAAATCCACTAAAATGATTTTGAACTGACCGTAAACAATGAAGTTGATCGAGATAGGCAGACCCTTCAAGATATCAATAGGAAAGTCGTTGTCATATCATTCATCAATATTTGGATATGCGAAGCTCTGTGCAAAAATGGGTGCCGCGCGAGCTCACATTTGACCAAAAACAACAAACGTGTTGATGATTGTCTGAGGGCTAGTTGTTCTGCAACTGTTAACTCGTAATACACCGAGTTTTTTTCGTCGATATGTGGCAATTGAATGGAAACATGGCTCCATCACTACACTTCTGAGTCCAATCAACCAGTCGGCTGAGTGGACAAGCGACCGGTGAACCGTCTCGAAGGCGTGAAAGACTCAAAAGTCCGCTGCCCAAAGTAATGGCCTCTGTTTTTTGGGAGGCATGAAATAATTTTATCGCATATCCTTGAGAAGGGGAAAAACCATCAACAGTGACTATTATATAAGCGTTATTAGGAACGTTTGAAGGTCCAAATCGCCAGGAAAACGGCCCCATATGAAGGAAGAAAAAAAAGTGTATGTTCACCAGACAAACGCACCGTTTCGGCCACAAGTCATGAGAAACGATGGGAAAAATTCATGAATTGCTTCGAATAGCTTCCCCACCCTACTGCCGTGGTTTCTCCAGATCTTGGCCCCCAGCGACTTTTTCTTGTTCTCAGACCTTCATGAGGATGCTCGCAGGGGAAAAAAAATTGGGCTGCAATGAAGAGGTGATCGTCCGAAAACTGAGGCCAATTTTCCACAGGCAAACCCGTAAAGTACTATCAAAAATGAGTATCAAAAATTGGAAAGGTCGTTATAATCGTTGTATCGCTTTTGAAGGGAACATATGTTGAATAAATAACGAATTTTTGACAAAAAAAATGTGTTTTTCTCTTTGTTAAGAGCGGACTTATTCAGCCAACCTGCTTAATTTTGTCAACATTTTATTTTCATAGAAAATTTTTGTCAAATTTTTATCTTCTATAGAAAAATTTTGAGTACAATTTTTTTTCAATAGAAAAAATTTGCCAAAAATTCATTTGTTATAGAAAAAATTTTTATAAAATTTATTTCTGCTAGAAAATATTAGCAAATTTATTCTTTAATTTTGAAAATTTATTTTAGAAAATTTTTGCAAAACTTTATTTCTATAGAAAATTTTGTCAAAATTGTATTTCTATAGCATATTTTGTCAAAATTTTATTTCTATAGAAAATTTTGTCAAAATTTTATTTCTATAGAAAATTTTGTCAAAATTTTATTCTTATAGAAAATTTTGTCAAAATTTTATTTCTATAGAGAAATTTTGCCTAAAATTTATTTCTATAAAAAATTTTTGCCAAATTTTTATTTCTATAGAAAATTTTGTCAAATTTTATTGTTTGTAGAAAAAAAATTTATTAACTTATTTATTTCTGTATTAGAAAATATTAGCCAAATTTGTATTTTTATTAGAAAATTTTTAGCAAAATTTTTATTTCCATTAGAAAATTTTGTCAAAACCGTTTATTTCTGTAGAAAATGTATTGTCAAAATTTTATTTCTACTAGAATATTTTGTCAAAAGTTTTCTATTTCTATAGAAAATTTTGGTCAAAATTTTATTTCTATTAAAATTTTGTCAAATTTTTATTCTAATAGAAATTTGGCCAAAATCTTTATTTCTATAGAACAATTTCTGTAAAAAAATTTTGCGTGTACTTGGCCCCTAACTTAAGGTCAAACATGTGCCAAGCTCGCCTCCAATCCTAAGGTGCCTTAGCTACGTGTGTTCCGCTCTGCATTTGTTGGTTATTGGTAAACGGTTACTTCACTAGAGGTCCCTTGCCTGAGTCTCGGAGGTCTTCTTAGTGAGATTCATAGGATATCATTCCTCTTATTCGCCAATGTTTATTTGTAAGAATATAAGGATTGATGTTGGTCTTCCAACCTCTGATATTTTACATGCTCTTGTTACTCTGTGACTATGTGAAACAATAAAAATAATATTTTTTCATCTTTAATTTATTTTGTATTTTGTTTTAGAATTTTATGAATTTTCATAAATTGAATTGAATTTTTTATTCCATATAGATGTACTATCTGCCAGCTCGAGTCTTATACCGGGAGGGCATTGTCGTGATTACAATGGTAAACTTTATGAAACAGGCATGCATTACATGCCTGGTCCAGACTCTTGCCGTTTATGCATTTGTGATAGTGGCCTACCGAAAGCATGTAAAATGGTTCTCTGTGAGGCCTTCACCAAATGCAAATCTTTTCAAACTGTGGGTTCTGGGAATAACTGCTGCGAAGTGATATGTCTCGATGATCAACTAGCGGATGGGAGTACTGACTTTGGCGTTTGACTAATCGTTAGTGGCATAACTGCCACACTGTCATTGTCCATGATATTTTTCTTAATTAACCGCTTCAGACGTAAAAAGTTAAGGGCCCGTGAGAATAGACAAACAGCTGAGGACCAAAGGAGTATTGTGGGTAGTATTGGGTAAGTTGTGGAAGTTCACTACATATAAAAAAAGAAACTCTAATTTTCTTTCCTTTTCAAATTTTAGTTATATTGCAGGCAATATGGGCTATATGGAGGGTAATCTAAGCAGTATGGATTATACATATGGTGGAGCAGCACACTATCCTCTCTGGAAACCACCCAGTGGTTATTTTCCTCGAGGTGAAGCTCCACCACCATACGATGAGGCTGTTGCTATTTCTCAAGCTGAAGCTCTCAGCGCACAATGTGCTGCTGCCGCAGCTGTGGCTCAAGTGGCCGCTGCAAATCAAAGAGCTGCATTGGGTATGAATTCGGTGGAACTTCAAACAGATATGAATCGACGGGCACAGGCGCAACAAATGCAACAGATACAACATCATCAGCAACCTCAAATGAGCCATCAGAATGCACATGTTGTACCCATTCAGGCACATGTTTTAGCTCCCGCACAACCACAATCTCAAAACCAATCTCAGTCTCATCAAATTACCCAAAGCACCACAAATTTAATAAATATCAATATAAACAGTGGTGGAAATATAACAACCATAGCTACCGGAGAAAATCATCAGCCACCTTATAGCTTACAAGATGACAACAATACGGGAGCGACACTAATACAGGGCCAACAGGCAGCTGCTATAATGGCTGGCAATGTTGGTGGTAATAATAGTGGCAGTGCTAGTCGAGTTCATATAGCTCAAAGTAATTCGATATGTGTGCGATAAAAAGTTTAAAATTTTCGAAGAAATTCAAAAACTCTAACAAAAGAAAACGTATTCGGTACACGTCTAAACGTTTTTTTTCTTTGCGTGTGAACGCCATGCTCGTACAAAAAAAAAATATTATTTAATTTAAAATTTTTTAATTATTTAATTAATTTAATTGACCCAATTAAAAAATGTGTTGAATCAAATCAAATTTTAATGAATATTTTTTTCAAAACTCAATTAAAAT
>PGFW01025184.1:23480-34476 GCA_003123925.1 Haematobia irritans
TCATTTATTTGAATTCAAAATTATTATGTGAATTAAACAACCATTGTTCAACAGGCCGTAGAACAAACAAAATGTTTGCGGAATAAAATGTATTTACAAATCGTGTTTGTGATAAATTTCATTCATAATCATTAATATGTAAAAAGGATTTAAACATTTTCTACGACCTTACATTAGAAATCCCCGTTGAAAATTCCAATTTCCCCAAAGTGCGAGAAATGGCAGATGAAAGAATTTTTTGTGTACTTCATGATATAAAAATCTTATAAGAAATTGTTTATTGAGGATAGGGAAGTTAGAAATCGTTAAATAAATTTTCCTATTCAAACAATGAAGGAAATAAAATTTTTAAAATCTTTATATAGCATGTGGTAGTGTGTGTTATGAGTGCTGATGTGTTAATCGTTTTTTTTTTTTTAATGATGTCCAGAATCATGTGTATGCAGGCTTAAAAGCCCAGCCCCCACTTTTTTGGTGCGCCACAAAAAGAAGAAGAAAAATCTAAAAAAAAACTTATCCATGGCACACATGGATGCGTATATTTTATAATTTTCGCATGCGTTTCATACATGAGATGGAGAGGAAATGAGTGTTTCCTGTTTTTCCCTTGCTTTGTGTGTGTCGTGAGTGAGTATATGTTGTAATGTTTATCCAACCAAGATGAGATGAAATCCCACCAGAGACTGAGGGCGAGCTCCTTTGATAACCGCATCGCTACAATTGTCCTTCTTGCTCGCTCGCACTTTCTTACTAATGCTTACGAGAATTATTGTTTGTCTCTCACTGTCAGCCGTCATCACATCATCATTTCATCAATTTTTTTGAAAAAAAAATCAGCTTTTTATTTGTTTCTAACCCACTTTTATTGTCTCCTTCTATTCACTCTTATGCAATTCTCCTTTGGAACATAAAAATATTTAACCTTTTAAGCCTTACTAACTAGAACAAAAAAAAAAAATAAAGTTCAGCGCTCATTAAATGTGGAAATTTGTGGAAGCTACCTATTAAGCCACAAAATTTGGTAATGACTTTCTCATAATTAATTGAGGCGAACCTCCAATCTCACCCTATTGTAAAATGGTGGAAGGAAGCATAATGTCCTGATTCCGGGCCTCTGTAATGGCTAGACAGCCTGGAAGGAGACCTACCAGTCACATAAACACTAAGCTGGGTTTTTTTAGCAAAGCCTTAATGAGAGTAGCTGACACAATGTGATGATCAATTCGCTTGGAATTGTCAGAGGTCTGAGTATAAAGTGGAGGCAGCCCGCTTTATATTCAGACTAAAAATCCCAAAAAATTTATGGAACAAATCCAGAAGAATCAGTATCCGAATCCAACTTTTGCTCGATATGACCACCTTTTGTCTCGAATAATGCTCTGCTGTCTACAAAAAATGGTTATCAAGGTGAGACGTATGTAATCTTTCTCCATTTCTTTCATCATATCCCGGACAATGTATCTTAGCACTGGCAATATCATTAGTCGTTACATGTTATTTTAAAATCTACGATCGTATGGCATCTGTGCGAATTGGAACACAAATCTGTTATTATACGAACTTTACGCGACGGTGCCATGGCCCCAAAAAACACAATCCAAAAATTTTCCCCATACAAGTCGCTTTTATTTTGACGACAGGTTCGCAATGAACATTCAAATTTTCGTTCAAAATTCTTTTCTATATGAAAATTTTGTCAAAATTTATTTCTATTTTAGAAATGTTGTCAAATTTTATTCCTTTAAAAATTTTGTCAAAATTTATTTCTATAGAAATTTTTGTCAAAATTTTTATTCTATAGGAAAATTTTGCTCAAAATTTTATTTCTATAGGAATAATTTTGTTAAAAATCTTTATTTCTGTAGGAAAATTTTGTTTCAAAATGCTATTTCTAATTAGAAATTTTGCAAAAATTTTATTCTATTAGAAAATTTTGGCCTAAAAAAATTTTATTTCTAAGAAAATTTCCGTCAAAAATTTTATTTCTATAGAAAAAATGTTTCTATATTGTTTTTGTCCAAATTTTTATTTTCTATAGAAATTTTGTCAAAATTCCTATATTTCTATAGAAAATTTCGTTTAAAAATTTTATTTCTGCTTAGGAAATTTTGTCAAAATTTTTATTCTATAAATAATACTTGTCAAAATTTTATTTCTATACGAAAATTTTGTCAAAATTTTTTCTATAGGAAATTTTGTTAAAAAATTTATTATCTATAGGAAATTTGTCAAAAATTTATTTTTATAAAAAAAAAAACTATTCAAAATTTAATATCTCCAGAAAATTTTGTTAAAATTTTATTTCTATAAAAAAATTAAATCCAAATTTTCGTACGCGTACTCAGCTTTGTAAAAACGATCCTTAACATGGTACAATTGTTTATAAGGTAGCTTTGATTCATCAGTTGACTTTAAAGGGCTCATTAAAACTTCAACATCTATTGTAGTTATTTCACTTTTTTTGATGTTAAAAAATTAAAATTAAAATTAATGATTTCGGAAATAACTCATTCAAGTCTACGTACAAACAATTGCTACCGATGATCCCTCGGGATATTCTTTCTCGTGCTAAGAGCCGACGAAGATCCAGAAATCATCATTTAGATCGTGTTTTGAAAACATATAAGAGATTTTTACCACTTTAAGCAACCAAACCGCTAATGGGTTTCCTTGAATTTCGAGCCTTCTTAGGCATGGTATAGGGTTAGGATAGGTTTGTCGTCTTCTTGACTATCCTACTCCATATGGTGTCCGCTTCAAGGTCACACAAATAAAGTACCATGCTCCTCGGATATTTTTCTCGTGTAAGAGCACGAAGATTCAGAAAATCATCATTTAGATCGTTTTTGTTGAAACATATAAGGAGTTTACCACTAAGCATACCACAACGTAAGGTTCTTGAATTCGAGTTTAGGATCGGGGTTATAGGGTTAGGATAGGTTTCCTCTTGAGCTATCCCTAAACCTCCATATTCCGCTTAAATAAAATTCGTTAGATCTCTAGCCAGAATCCATGATGAGGGCAACGAAAACTCGAATATTTGTTTCTTTAGAGCCTTGCTCACCGAACAATTTCCTCCGTATTGCTGTTTTTGCGAATAATTACTACGACATGGGAAACGTTAACATATCATTACACAGAAAAACTTTTCACCAAAATATCCATAAATAATTGAATTTCAAAAGTTATTCTATTTAAAGATATAAATTGATACAACCAAATTTTACATTAAAAACAGAAAAATTTAAGTAGTATCACATTAATTTTGGAATTGACTTTGGTTCATTGATATCTATCATTTCTATAGAGACATTTCACAAAATAAACAATTAAAATCCAGTGATTGAATCCATAATATTAATTTTTTTTATAATTTGTTTCTTTTTGAAGTTTTTGAGTTCAACGGCAATAGCAAGAGTGAACCTCTCACAGATAGACACTCACCGGATAATCGCCTAAAAATAAAAAAAAAAAACCTTACAACAATGTCGTCGTGATATAAAAAATGGTTTGGAAATGACCTATCGCGAAGAATTCTCTTTTTATAGGCGAAACAAAAAATCTTTCGTGGAATTTGCAATACGATTTATCGGAAAATGGGGTCTTCCTCCAAGTGTGAAAGTGTAAAATAGAATCCACATCAAAGGAAAGGTAAAAGCCATCACCGAATTCACCAGCATTACTGAGGTGGGATAATCCACCGCTGAAAAACTTTTGCGCACCTGTTCGGTCCGAAGCAGGAATCGAACCCACGACCTTGTGTAATGCCCAATGCGGATTCTAATCAATTGCACACGGTGTCCACTAATATACTTAGGTCCTCGAATTTGTCTGGCTTCGCCGTGCAGCATACTATTTTTGTTTATTTCTACGGCGCGCCCCGTAAATATCTTTTAAAAAGGATTGCAATTTTCTAGAACAATAAAAAATACGTAAAAGTCCGATCTACCCTTTACGAGCATTTTCTGCACGATATAAAGGTATGCTACATAGTATAAGGAATACATTTCCATATATTAGCCTACTATTCATCATCTCTAGTACTTCTGGATAAGCTTTGGTTATCCTGGAAAAAGTCCTAGAAACCTGTTCAAAAATGCGATCTTTTCTGTGTGATTAAAACACGATGCTCCAATTAGGTACAAATTTTTTTTCAAACAAGACGATCTTAAGAAGTTTACTGAGATAGTGTTAAATAATATCCCTTTTGGTGGAAAATGCAGCACCTTGTGAGGGTATTAGCGGAGAACAAATTGTGCAAGTACTCCCTATTGTTAATTGAAAATATAGACTTGAATCCCAGCGTCATTTCTATTTCATTCGCAGTGTATTGGGGGCAAGCTTTTTCAAAAAATACATCATTCATAACATGTTACATGTGTGAGAAAACTAAAATTATTGTCTTACTTGTTATGAGATGTCTGGGGTTTTTGTCATATTCTTTTGTTTTTTTTGTAGAGGAACACGATTGCTGCCTCCCTAATCATTTTTATAAAAAAAGAAACATATGAATATTTATTGTATATGTACACGCGTTGTACATATGCTCTCTAGTACGTATATATCATGTCTCATTGATTACAGATGTAGATTAGGAAATATGAGAATACATATGAAAGACGACATATATGTTGTATGAGCCTTTATACATCAAATGTGGTAACCTGAATACTAGTAATTTCTTCGTGGCCATTTCCGTTTTCCATTGCATACAAGCCATAACTAACATGCGAACTATAAAAATGAATCAAACGTCTTGTTAGAGAAATTCATATCAGTAACCTGTTTTACTTTTGGGATTCTAAATCAATTATCTGCTATCTTATTCCACTGCCAAAATTTACAGTTGCACAAAGTTATTATTATTCATAAATAGTAATTTGTTGTGACTCTGCTCCATGCTAATTGCTTTCAATTGCCTTTCAATGCCAGCAGATAAGTTAAGTGGAGGTTTTTCATTGTTGTATTGTATGCAGACATAAATAATTACAATTAATAGATCTTTTCAAAAGTATATTATAATACAGATTAGTATTTTGAATTATCTTGTAAATGGGAAAAGAAATTGTTTTCCCGAAGGTGAAGAAGATTTATTTCCCAAGAAGGCGTAATCGTATTCGCATGTACGGGAAAAATGGAGGAGAGGAAAGTATATTTATGCTGTAAGTGGAAAAATCTCTTGTTCCTTGGAAGAAGTCTTTTTTAGAATACACTAAAAATCGTTAATGGTTACACAAATACTTAAATGTTTTAACTATTTTAGCTTGAACCAACATCGTATGAAATAACACGAAACTTAAATTTTCAAAGAAATTGAAATTTTATTTCTATAGAAAATTTTGACAAAATTTTATTTCTATAGAAAATTTTATTTCCATAGATAATTTTGCCAACATTTTATTTCTATTGAAAAGTTTTGCCACAATTTTATATTACAGGAAAACAATTTATAAAATTTTATTTCTATAGAAAATATTTAGCAAAATTTTATTTTTTAGAAAAATTTTAGCAAATTTTATTTCCATAGAAAATTGTGTCAAAATTTTTATTTTATAGAAAATTTTGTCAAAATTTTATCTATCAGAACATATTTTGTCAAAATTTATTTGCTTATAGGAATAAATTTTTCAAAAAATTTATTTCTACTAGAATTTTGTCAAAATTTTATTATAAAATATCCTCAAAATATACATATAAAAAGTGCAAAATATACTATATATAAATAAAAATTTATTCTGTAAAATGTCAAAATTATCTATACAATAAATCAAAATTTATTCATAGAAAGGTCACACAATTATTTCTATAGAATAATTTTGTCAAATTTTATTTCTATAAGAAAATTTTGTCAAAATTTTATTCTGTAGAAATTTGTCAAATTTTATATCTATAGAAAATTTGTCAAAATTTTATTTCTATAGAAAATTTTATTTTCATAGATAATTTTGCCAAAATTTTATTCCTATAGAAAATTTTTGCCACAATTTTATTTCTATTAGAACAATTTATTAAAATTTTATTTTCTATATACAAAAATTAGCAAAACTTTTTATTTCTATAGAAAATTTTGTTCAAAATTTTATTTTTATAGAAAATTCTGTCAATTTTATTTCTATGGAAAATTTTCGTCACAATTTTTATTTCTAAGGAAAATTTTTATTTTCAATAGATAATTTTGCCAAAATTTTATTCTATAGAAAATATTAGCAAAATTTTATTTCTATAGAAAATCTTAGCAATTGTATTCTATAGAAAAATTTTTGTCAAAATTGTATTCTATAGAAAATTGTTGCACAATTTTATATTTACTAGAACAATAAAAATATACTAAAAAAAAGGAAAATTTATTTCTATAGAAAAATATTACGCAAAATTTATTTCTATAGAAAATTTTAGTTAAAATTTTATTTTTATAGAAAATTTTGTCAATAAATTTTTATTTCTATATAGAAAATTTGTCAAAATATTTCTAAATAGAAAAATTTTTGTTCAAAATTTAGTTCTATAGAAAATTTCTGTTAAAATTTTATTTCTTATAGAAAATTTCAAAATTTTATTTCTATTAGAAAAAATTTGTAAAAAATTTTATATCTATAGAAAATTTTTGTCAAAATTCTATTTCTATCGAAAATTTTTGTCAAAATTCTATTTCTATCGAAATTTGTCAAATTTTATTTCTATTAGATAACAGGATTGGCTGATAAGTCCCCGGTTTGACATATAGATTGGGCGTCGCAAGTATTAAATGCATATATTTTAATATAATCCACCTTACAAATGATTCGTTGTCAAGAATTTGACGTCTGTTTAATTCAATTAGTTTGTTGAGATAGAGCGTCTTTTGATTGAAGCAATTTTGTGAAAAATACGATAGAGCAAAAACTTGTTATAATAATGAGTTTCCGGGCTATGCCCAGGGAAATCAACAATAATTGATTGGTATGCAAAATTCAAAGGCGGTTTTGTTTTGGGGAAATAGCACGAGACGGTGGACGCCGGAAAGAGTGGTTACCGAGCGATAAACATCAAAAAAAATCCACTAAAATGATTTTGAACTGACCGTAAACAATGAAGTTGATCGAGATAGGCAGACCCTTCAAGATATCAATAGGAAAGTCGTTGTCATATCATTCATCAATATTTGGATATGCGAAGCTCTGTGCAAAAATGGGTGCCGCGCGAGCTCACATTTGACCAAAAACAACAAACGTGTTGATGATTGTCTGAGGGCTAGTTGTTCTGCAACTGTTAACTCGTAATACACCGAGTTTTTTTCGTCGATATGTGGCAATTGAATGGAAACATGGCTCCATCACTACACTTCTGAGTCCAATCAACCAGTCGGCTGAGTGGACAAGCGACCGGTGAACCGTCTCGAAGGCGTGAAAGACTCAAAAGTCCGCTGCCCAAAGTAATGGCCTCTGTTTTTTGGGAGGCATGAAATAATTTTATCGCATATCCTTGAGAAGGGGAAAAACCATCAACAGTGACTATTATATAAGCGTTATTAGGAACGTTTGAAGGTCCAAATCGCCAGGAAAACGGCCCCATATGAAGGAAGAAAAAAAAGTGTATGTTCACCAGACAAACGCACCGTTTCGGCCACAAGTCATGAGAAACGATGGGAAAAATTCATGAATTGCTTCGAATAGCTTCCCCACCCTACTGCCGTGGTTTCTCCAGATCTTGGCCCCCAGCGACTTTTTCTTGTTCTCAGACCTTCATGAGGATGCTCGCAGGGGAAAAAAAATTGGGCTGCAATGAAGAGGTGATCGTCCGAAAACTGAGGCCAATTTTCCACAGGCAAACCCGTAAAGTACTATCAAAAATGAGTATCAAAAATTGGAAAGGTCGTTATAATCGTTGTATCGCTTTTGAAGGGAACTATGTTGAATAATAACGAATTTTGACAAAAAAATGTGTTTTTTCTTTCTTAGACCGGGGACTTATCAGCCAACCTCTTAATTTTGTCAAAATTTTATTTCATAGAAAATTTTTGTCAAATTTTTATCTTCTATAGAAAAATTTTAGTCAATTTTTTTATAGTAGAAAAAATTTGCCAAAATTTCATTTTATATAAAAAAATATAAAATTTATTTCTGCTAGAAAATATTAGCAAAATTTTTTGTATTTCTTTTAGGAAAATTTGTCAAAACTTTATTTCTATAGAAAATTATGTCAAAATTTTATTTCTATAGAAAATTTTGTCAAAATTTTATTTCTATAGAAAATTTTGTCAACATTTTATTTCTATAGAAAATTTTGTCAAAATTTTATTTCTATAGAAAATTTTGTTCAAAAATTTTATTTGCTATACGGAAAATTTGTAAAATTTTATTTCTTATAATTCCAAAATTATTTTTATAGAAATTTTCAAAATCTTCTATAGATAAATTTTGCAAATTTTACTTTTGTAAAAAAATTTATAATATTTATTTCTGTTTTAGAAAATATTAGCCAAATTTTATTTTATTAGAAAATTTTTAGCAAATTTTTATTTCCATTAGAAACTTTTGTCAAAACCGTTTATTTCTCTGTAGAAAATTATTGTCAAATTTTATTTCTATAGAGATTTCTTGTCAAAAGTTTCTATTTCTATAGAAAATTTTGTCAAAATTTTATTTCTATAGAAAATTTTGTCAAATTTTTATTTCTATAGAAAATTTTGCCAAAATTTTATTTCTATAGAAAATTTCTGTAAAAAAAATTTTGGGTGTATTTGCCTAACTAAGGTCAAACATGTGCAGCCGCCTCAATTCCTAGCTGCTTAGCTGACGTGTGTTCCCTCTGCATTTGTTGTTATGGTAAACGTTACTTCATAGAGGTCCCTTGCCTGAGTCTGAGTCTTCTTAGTGAGATTCATAGGATATCATTCCTCTTATTCGCCAATGTTTTATTTGTAAGAATATAAGATTGATGTTGGTCTTCCAACCTCTGATATTTACATGCCTCTTGTTTACTCTGTGACTATGTGAAACAATAAAAATAATATTTTTTTCATCTTTAATTTATTTTGTATTTTGTTTTAAGAATTTATGAATTTTCATAAATTGAATTGAATTTATTTCCATTATAGATGTACTATCTGCCAGCTCGAGTCTTATACCGGGAGGGCATTTGTCGCTGATTACAATGGTAAACTTTATCGAAACAGGCATGCCAGTTACATGCTGGTCCAGACTCTTGCCGTTTATGCATTTGTGATAGTGGCCCTACCGAAAGCATGTAAATAGGTTCTCTGTGAGGCCTTCACCAAATGCAAATCTTTTCAAACTGTGGGTTCTGGAATATACTGCTGCGAGTGATATGTCTCGATGATCAACATAGCGCGATGGGAGTACTGACTTTGGCGTTTGACTAATCGTTAGTGCATAACTGCCACACTGTTCATTGTCCATGATATTTTTCTTAATTAAACCGCTTCAGACGTAAAAGTTAAGGGCCCGTGAGAATAAGACAAACAGCTGAGGACCAAAGGGAGTATTGTGGGTAGTATTGGTAAAGTTGTGGAAGTTCACTACATATAAAAAAAGAAACTCTAATTTTCTTTCCTTTTTCAAATTTTAGTTATATTTGCAGGCAATATGGGCTATATGGAGGTAATCTAAGCAGTATGGATTATACATTATGGTGGAGCCAGCACACTATCCTCTCTGGAAACCACCAGTCGGTTATTTTCCTCGAGTGAAGCTCTCACCACCATAACGATGAGGCTGTTGCTATTTCTCCAAAGCTGAAGCTCTCAGCGACACAATGTGCTGCTGCCGCAGCTGTGGCTTCAAGTGCCGCTGCAAATCAAAGAGCTGCATTGGTATGAATTCGGTGGAACTTCAAACAGATATGAATCGACGGGCACAGGCGCAAACAAATGCAACAGATACACATCATCAGCAACCTCAAATGACCATCAGAATGCACCATGTTGTACCCATTCAGGCACATTTTTACTCCCGCACACACCAACACGATCTCAAAAACACCACATCTCCAGTCCATCCAATCAAGAAAAAAAAAAACCCAACCAAAATTATCCAAAACCCAAAGACACCACAAATTTAATAAATATCAATATAAAACAGTGGTGGAAATATTAACAACCATTAGCTACCGGAGAAAATCATCAGCCACCTTATAGCTTACAAGATGGACAACAATACGGGGAGCGACACTAATACAGGGCCAACAGGCAGCTGCTATAAATGGCTGGCAATTGGTGTAATAATAGTGGCAGTGCTAGTCGAGTTCATATAGCTCAAAGTAATTCGATATGTGGTGCAAACAATGACACCATGATAAATCAACAACAACAAATGTCCACAAATCAACAGCCGTCAACAAACGCAAAGTGTACTTCAGCCGGCTCAGATAATGACCTCAACATTAGCAGCAAATACAGCAACGTTGAGTAGGCAACGCGGACTCGGGAACTCAAACAGCAACATATAGGAGTTTTCCAGCAATAGCAATGACTGTGGATACAAAAATTGTTCATTTGAAATGTGGCAAATGTGGCCACTAGTACAGTATCTAGACGTCTGCACAGAACTACGGAACCTCCGTTACAGCAATACGTAGTGGATGTTGAGGTAAATGTGGCCAACAATTCCGGCTCAGGCCGTGGCTATCATTCGTTACCACCTTGTTCAAATGCCACTGCGGCAACAGAAGCCGAAGAAACAGCATCTCCCACCCAATTTGGCAATATTTCGCCATCTTTAACATCAGCCATTTCTACACCTGCCATAGATGTTGATGATTCCAATGGAACAAACGAGCATGTAACCTTATTTACTTCTCCCAATACTGAGAATCAAATCCAAATGCCGGCATCTGGTCACAATACTTTGCCTCTGCAACATTCTCAAACGAATAAGTCGTCCACAAATTCGACGACAGGCTCCTCAAAAATCTCCTCGTCATCAAGTTCGAAACGTTACCATCGAACTATGCCAAGGTATTACGCTGTGGCGGATCCATTGTCGCAAAATGTAAGTGG
>PGFW01025186.1:6526-17249 GCA_003123925.1 Haematobia irritans
TGCTTTGTAAGTTGGTAGACAATAACATGAACTGTCACTTTGCAGCAATGAATATGTAGCCACGAAGCTTTCAGTAGGGGAGTTGTGAACCACTGCGGTCTCAGTAGAAGACATTACGCTCTCAGTAAAGTAAATATAGGTCCGAACACCTCAGTATTGTGTACACTAGATCCGAAGGTATCAGCGCGGACCCGAAGATCTCAGTACAGAAACTATAGCTTCAAATCCCCATAAAGGAAATCTAGGTGCCAAATTCGCAGTAATGAACCATAACCCCGAAGCTATCACTGGAGGAACCAGCCTCTAGTGAAAGAACAGTAGGTTCTATGTTCTGAATAGGATACCTTAGACCCGAAGTCATGATTATGGGAACTGTAGCGTGCGAGGTCCGAAGATCTCAGTACGGAAAATGTGGTCCCAAGGTCTTAATAGCGGAAGTTAGCCCCAAGTCTGGAGTAAACAATCTGTAGCCTGGAAACTGTAAATCACGCCAGTCTCAGTTGAAAATATTAGGTTCGAAGTTCTCAGTACGCGAAACAATAGACCTAATGGGCTCAGAATGGGAACTATGGGCCCAAAGCCCTCAGTGCGTAAACTGTAGGACCGAAGATCTCAGTACAATAACGGAGGTCAAGGTCTCAATAGGAAAATGTAGGCCCGAGATCTCAGTAATAAAACTATAGCCCAAAAGCTATAGGCAAGGGAACTGTAACCTACGCCGTCTCGGTAGAAGAACAATAGCGTTCAATGGTCTCGGTAGAGTAATTAAAAGACACGAAGGCCTAAGTGTGGATCCAAAACCCTCAGTGCGGAAACTAGATCTACGGGTCTACAGTTTCCATACAAAACCAAACTTGCAGGGGAAATGTGAAGTTCCAAATTCTCAGCAATGAATCTCTAGCCTCAATCGGTAGTAGCCGGCCGCGGTAGAAGAACAGTAATCCGAAGTTCTTAGTTAGGCAACTATAGTCGCGAAGATCTCACTATGGGAACGGTAGGCCCGAAGCTCTCAGTGAGAAAACTGTAGACTCGAAGATCTCCGTGCGGAAACTATTGGTCCGAAGATTTCAGTGCAGAATCTGTAGTCCCACGATCTCAATAGCGGAAGTTATGCCTAAATTTTGGAGTAATCATTCAATAGCCCAATCTCTCATTAGGGAAAATGTAAATCACGCCGGTTTTTCTAGAGAAACATTAGATTCGAAGTCTCAGTAGTGTACAATAGACTCGAAGACCTCAATATGGAACTATAGGTTCAATGCACTCAGGGCGGCAAACTGTAGAGCCAGAGATCTCAGAAGAGAACCTGCAGGTCCAAGGTCTCAATCGAGTTCCAGGCTCTTAGCAATGCAGTACCTAGTCCACAATCTATAGTACCCAGTTCGGTAGATGAATAGCAATCCAAAGTTCTTGGTTAGGCTCGAAGCTTTCGTTGTCGGAAACTGTGTCCCAAAAATTTCAATAACAATGTAAGCCCCAAGTTTGCAGTGGTCAATATGTAGCCCGAAACTCTCAGTAGGGGAACTATTGTTCTTTCAGTAGAAGAACAATATATTCGAAATTCTCAATAGTGCTAACTATTAGACCGCGGGAAATCAGTATGGGAACTCATAGTTCCAAAGCCCCAATGTAGGAACTCTAGACCCGAAGATCTCAGTACAGCAAATGTACGCCAATGTCTCAATAGGGTAACTGAAAGCCTCAAGTGTTTAGTAATGGATCTGTAGCCGGCGAAGGTCTTCCTAGAAGGACTGCAACCAACTGCGGTCTCAGTAGAAGAACAATAGGTCCGAAGTTGTCGATAGTGATTGTAAACTTATAGGCCCCGAAAGTCTCAGTCTGGGAAACTGTAGGTCCGAAGATCTTGGTTCGGATAAACTGCTGGCCCAAGCGTCTCAACTGTTTTCAGTAATGAAGTATTTCTCATATTATGTTGTTGCTAGATTCAATAAACGATCATCCCTGCTGGAAATAATCCCGAGCGAAATGTTGGATGAAAAATAATGGAATATTTTATATTTGTTTTATTCGCATTTTAAACATGACCTTGAAGGCCCATGAAAAATGTAATACAAAAAGTTAATGAAGTTTTAAGTTATCGACATCTGTAGTCCGCCATGCGCCTACAACCCAATCCGGCGCTAGTAGTAAGCCAGTAAAGGCCAACAAATCTCTTAGTATGGTAAATTAGGCCAAACGTCTCACGTATGTGACAATAACATAGGTCCAAAGCCCTCAGTGGGGAAACTGTAGGCCCAAAGATCTCGCGCTACAGAAACGTTATAGGACCTAAGGGACTCAATAGGAAATGTAGGATTCGCACTTTGCCGAATGGTCTGGTCAGCCTCGTTTGCTCTTCGTAGGGGAAAGTTTAAACCCGCTCTCAAGGTAGAAGTAGGGTAACTATAGACCGAAGGTTCTCAGTATTGGGAAGTGTAGGCGTCCGAATCTATTTAAGTGCGTAACACTACACGTGCCCAACGATCTTGTACGGGTTTGGGAGCCATCAGTGGATGCAATGCGTTTAGCATGTTCCGCCTTGGATACAAAAAAGGTCCGTGGGAGTTCAGATCCTGCTTCGGACGCACCTGAAAAAGTTTTTCAGCGGTAGATTATCCCACCTCAGTAATGCCTGGTGACTTTTCGTGGAGGGTTATCAAGCTGCTCTTAAGTGGTTCACTGCCAGTCCGAGTTCCGAACGCGGCTTTTTAAAATCGTTTTTTTCCGGACTCGGCTTTTTAAAAAGGAGGTTACCTGATCATTGAGCTTAACATGGAAATCGCGGCAGCACTCAGTGATAAGAGAGAAGTTCATTCAATCGCAGGTTATCACAATTGTCTGAATTAGTCTAAAGTGAGGCCTGATACATTCGGAGCTGCCGCTAACCTAACCTAACCTAGTACGGGATCTTGGCCCAAGGTATCAACGACCGCGGGACGGTTAAGACGCAAGTTTTCATATATAGTAATCTATATCCTCAAGTTTCTCTGTAGAGGAATTGTAACCCAATCCGGTCTCCCTATAACTAACTATAGTACGAACGTCCCACTATGGCGAAAACTGTCCAAAGTACTCATTGCGGAAACTGTAACCCGAAATTCTCAAATCCGGAAAACGAAAGTTCGTCGAGTCAGTAACGGCAATTGGTAGCCCCGAGATTCTCAGTATGGGATCTGTCATTGGGATCTTTGCGTTTGAACCAACAATTCCTATACTGATCTCGGTACAGTACGGGATATGTTGGTCCAAGGTAGTCAATAGGGTACTGTAAGGAATAGTTTTCAGTAGTTTGAATCTGTATCCCCCGGTAAGCTCTTGTAGGAGAATCTATGATCCAAATCTGGTCCTCAGCTGGACAACACTAAGTAGTTATATAGGGACCGAACATCCCAGTATGGGAACTGTTAAGTCCGAAATGCTTAATGCGAAAAACCGTAGGCCCAAAATATTTTCAATACAGAAACGCAAGCTCGCTCAGATAGTACGGCAACTGTAGGCCCGAAGATCTTGGTATAGTCTCAGTTGGAAAAATAGTTCCTTTAGGACCGAACAATCCACTTTGCGAAACTGTAAAGGCTCCGATGTGCTCAAGCCTAAAATTCAATACGGAATCTCAAGTTCGTCAGATACTACGGACAACTGTAGGGCCGAAGATCTTTAGTATGAATCAGCTTACTGCGATCTGCCTTTGAGCCAACCAATTTCCTATTGGCTTGAATCTCAGTTAAAAGTTTTATTAAGAAACAAAACAAAAAAAAAAATGGTCTTCTTTCCTTTTTTAATTGAAATTGATTCTAGTTGATAATTCAGCTATGTTTCCGAGAACACATTACGGAAACGGGGGATCCAAATACCAATTTTCTCCAGTTGCAGAGTTCTTTTCACACCAGCTTTATTTATACATAACATGTACTTTGTAGTATATCCCATTATATTCTAAGATATTTCTTTAGTATACCTATAGATAAGAGGATGTGATTAGTTACATAGTTTATTTATTATTAGGTCGACAACTGAAAGATTTCTTACTACAAACAATGGGTCTCTTTGAATCCATATTGGCAAAAAGCTTCTGCTATTAATAACGTTCATTTAAATTAGATTTTGGAAAGACTAATTTGAATAGTTTTTTAGAAAATGCCTAATGCCCAAAAAAAGGTATTTCAAGAACTTGTCATCTAAATCTATGAATAGTTCAAGATATAATTTAGTTTTTTGCCGAATCTTTTGAAATTTTGCAAATGACAAATAAATATATAAAATATTTAAATCAAAACCTTTTTTCAGCTCTCTCATGAGATACTCATTTCATATCTTAAGTCGATATGAAGCCAGAAAAAAATCTTCATACTTTAAAAATATATCGGGAAGTGTGTAAAGCCGCCGCAAAAGAATTTTGAAAATTATGCATTTATTTCTGTCGAACGAAAATTTTGAAATTCAAATTCAAACCAGTTGTTCTCTAAGAAGGTCATGCCGACAAAGACTCCTACTGTATGAACATTTCATTTATTATTCTATCCATAATAGATAGCAGAGGCCACAAAATTTTAAAAACCATTGCCAATGAGATGAAATGTAATTTAAAGACCACGAAACAACAAATCGAAATGTATGAGGGGAGGTAGGGGACAAAGCTTTTGACTTTAGACAAAATTTATCATTGTACAAATTGACAAATTGAGTCACCAATTGTAGGTAACACATTACTACCAGAGTATGTATGAAGCCATGATCACTAATCATGTAAAATTATTTAATTATTTTTTTTTTGAATTTGATGCATACTGCAAAAATTGCCTCTTAAGCTTACAAATGAACTTGCTGTGTGTCCAACGCAACATTTGCATTTCGAATAAGGTACCAAATTACACCTATGCGCATGTGCGAACATATCTACACGCCTTCACCACACACTCTTCAGTTTTCGGCCAAAAAAAGAGTTCGATTTACGGAATATTGTGCGTGTGGATCGACTTTGTCTTGGTTATTGGGTGGTTGAGTGTGTATTTTTGAACTTTTCGTTAGTCGTTTGTCGAAGTCGTTGAGATAGTTTTTTGAATATGAATGTATTTGAGTATTTGCGAGGAGGTCTGTTAGGGTTTTTCTATCCAAAAGGTATGCCATAGGGTTGCCATATATTCAGAATTCCCAATGAAACAAATATTTTGTGAGTATAAAAATTGCAAAAAATTCTGAATAAAAATTTTTAATTAAAACATAGTCTTTTGCTCTAAAAATTGTTTTTCTTTAACTTTTAACTACACCTGAAAAAAAAATCCGCAGTTAAAATAATGCTAATTTAAAAAAAAAATATTTGTTTGAAGTTCAATTTAAATATTTTTTTTCGAAATTTTCCACAGCCCAATGAAATTTTCCGTTTAAGTATGTCTCAAATATTTTATGAATTACTTTTTACTTTTTCTGTGTACTGAGGTGAAAATACCAGAAAAAGAATAGGAAGTTGTTCCACGCATTCCGGAATCCCCCATTAATTACTTTCCACTTTTGATGCAGTCCTTTTGGACAAGTCTTAGAAAGTAAGGAATTAAGTCGTTTTCAAATTTAAGTTTTGGACAATTAATATTTGGACAATTAAATTAAAAAAGAATGGAAAATCACTAAAATAAAAAAAATAACAAAATTCATCCCCGCTGGGATTTAAACCTGTGGCGTTTGACTTTTTCACTTTCATGGAAGTTCTTTTGAGAAGGTTTTGCGAATTACGATAATTTTTGTTTGATTTTTAATAGAAAAAAAAATATTTATACAAAAAATATTATGCCGGAAAAAAAAAACAAATTAAAATGATGTATAACATAAAAAATATTTCTTTAGAAAACTATATTAATTAATATAAATTTGGCCGATGGTTTAGATTTGAACCACTATCTTTTATTTTTGATTCTTAATAATAAAGAAGATCTCAGGAAGTAGTTAGAATGTTCATGCGTGTGTCATATTAGGTTTCATATCACAAAATTTGAATAGACTTTTGATGCATTCGATGTTCAAAGGCGTTGTGGCTGAGTGCTGCCAAAGCGTTCTGTTATGGTGCCACAGACACAGGTTCTTACCCCTCGGTGAGCATGTTTCACGTCGTCCGTCCTGTCTGTTGAAAATCACGCTAACTTCCGAACGAAACAAGCTATCGACTTTGAACTTGCACAAGTAGTTGTTATCGGATGTAGGTCGGATGGTATGAAAATGGGCCATATCGGTCCACTTTTAACGTATAGCCCCATATAAAGGGACCCTCAGATTTGGTGTGGAGCCTTCTAAGAGAAGCATATTTCATCCGTATCCGGCTGAAATTTGGTAGCATGATGTTGGTATATGGTCTTAACAACCATGCAAAATTGGTCCACATCGGACCTTAATTATATATAGCCTCATATAAACCGATCCCAGATTTGGACTCTGTGGAGACTCTAAGAGAAGCAGGCATATTTCATCCGATCCGGCTGACAATTTGGGTACATGGCGTTGGTATATGGTGTCTAACAATTATTTGCCAAAAATTCGGGGTCCACATCGGTCCATAATTAATATTAGCCCCCATATAAACAACTTCCAAGATTTGTGCTTGCGAAGCCTCAAAGAGAAGCAAATTGTGCATCCAGATCCGGTCTGAATTTTGGTGCATGGTATTTGGTATATGCGTCTCTAACACAACGTCAAAAATTGGTCCACATCGGTCCATAATTATATATAGCCCCATATAAACCGAACTCCAGATTGGCTTGCGAAGCCTCAAAGAGAAGCAAATTGCATCGATCCGGCTGAAATCTTGGTACATGGTATTAGTATATGGTCTCTAACAACCTGTCAAAAAATTGGTCCACATCGGGTCCATATTTTATATAGCGCCCATATAAACGATCCACAGATTTGGGTTGCGGAAGCCTCAAAGAGAATGCAATCCTTCCGATCCGCCTGAAAATTTAGTACATGATATTGTATATGGTCTTCTAACAACCATGCACAAAATTGGTCCACATCGGTGACATTAATTATATATACCCCATATAAACCGATCCCCAGTTTTGGCTTTGCGAGTTCTCCAAGAGAGCAAATTTTCATCCAATCCGATTGTAATTTGGAACATGGTGTTAGTATTACATCTTTGAACAACCCCGTTGCCAGAATTGGTCATATCGGTCCATAATTACTATATTAGCCCCCATATAAGACGTCTCACATGTTCTCCCAGATTTCAAATTAGTGACGTGGTGTTCAGTATATGGTCGCTAACAACCATACCAAAATTGGGTCCAAATCACACAAAAATTGTCCGTCCATATCGGTTCATAATCATGGTTGCCACATAGAGCCAAAAATAAATCTAAACAAAATTTTATTTTCTATAGAATTGTCAAAATTTTATTTGCTAGAGAAATTTTGTTAAAATTTTATTTTCGGTTCATAATAAAATTTTCATTTTCATTGTTCAAATTTTATTTCATAGGAAAATTTTTGTTCAAATTTTATTCTGGTTCATACTCACGAGTTGCCCTCGAGCCAAAAATTAATCTAACCAAGATTTTATTTCGTATTAGAAAATTTTGTCAAAAGTAATTTCTATAGAAAATTTTGTTAAAATTTTATTTCTGTAGAAATTTTTGTGAAAATTGTCCTTCTATAGAAAATTTTGTCAAAATTTTTCTTTCTATAGAAAATTTTGTAAAAATTTTATTTCATATAGAAAATTGTTTGTTAAAATTTGTATTTTCTGTAGAAAATTTTGTCAAAATTTTATGTCTACTTTGTCAAAGCTGAATTAATACGTTATTGGATCGATCTTTTTTTGTTTATATTATAACCACGTATGGACTTACATACAATTTAGAAGATTCGCCGTGTTAGGAGGTTTTAGATACGTTTAGCCATCGGCAAAGCGTTACACGCAACTAAGTTATCGATTGTGGGATGACCAGTTGTTTAAGAAGAAGTTGCTACGCCAATCCATGATGGAGGTACATTAAGCTTCGGGTCTGGCCGAACTTTACGGCCGTATATACCTTGTTTTTAAATTTTTTTTCATCCAAAATGAACTTCCAACACAACTTCTAAAGCCAATGCCAAACGAATCCATAAAAATGCGGTACTTCCGTTCTATGACAAAGCCCCATGCTAAATTCATGTGGGAGATGATCGGCTTTTTTGATCAAATTCTCTTAAATGTTATTAGTTATAAAAAAAAAAAATTTTGCCAATTCTAAAAAAACATCACCAACATTTAATATGTAACGTATTCGAAAATATTTCACATCCGAAAAAAATCCGCTAAATTTAACTTATTTTTTTTACAAAAAAATTAATTGTTTGTAGTTAAATGTATTTTTTTTTCGAAAATTTTCACAAGCTAATGAAATTTTCCTTTTTATAAGTATTGTCTAAACATTATGAACTAAACATGGGTTATAAAGTTTTCAATGACCGTTACAATAAGTTCAATACTGCACTAAATTAAAAGAAAACAAGTATATACAGCAGTAAGTCCGCGCCGGGCGAATCTTAAATACCACCACCATGAACCAAATACTTACGATTTCCTTTGAAATTTCAGGATGGCTTTGAGGACTTGAGGCACTCCCGAAGATAAATTTAAAAGATTTCACCTATGACGACGTATATCAGATTCTGGATTTATTAAGAACTCATTTTTTTGTTTGAGTATTTAGAGAATCATTAACATCTCTTGTAAGTGTTGCAAGAAAATATAAAATAAGTGTAGTTCACTTTGGGTTGAGTGAATTACCCGAATTTATTCTCATAATTGGTTGATTAGTTTTGCTGCAAGTAGAGGATGCTTTATGAGGAATGTGGTAATTCCGAAACAGCTGTACATCCAACCAACTTGCAGTCTATAGGGCTTTGCCCAAATAAATTTGACAAGCATACTTTACCTCTGTTGGTTAAGCTACACTTGTAGTTTAGTCAATGCATGGCTCAAGTGTAGTTCACTTTGGGTTGAGTGAATTACCCGAATTTATTCTGATAATTGGTTGATAGTTTTTGCCTGCCAAGTAGAGGATGCTGATGATGCGAATGCTTGGTAATCGCGAAACACTGTACATCCAACCAATCTTGCGTTCATATAGGGCTTTGCCCAGATAAATTTGACAAGCATACTTTTCCTCTGTTGTTAAGCTACACTTTGTTAGTTTTAGTCAATGCATGGCTTTAAGCTGAGATAAATAAAAAAAAAAAAAAAAAAACGTTTTGATTTGAAATCTGTAGAAGTAAAATCTTGGAAATTTTACATTGAGTTTCAAGCAATTTTCATGATCAGTGCGCCTGTCTTACACCCTCCAGAAGTGAAGTCGGTCATATGGGAGGCATTACCAAATAGAACCGATAAAAAAACTTAATTCCGATACACGTTTTTGTGAGCCTAACAATACCTAGAATATTTAAAATTTCAGGCAAATCAGAGATTGAAAACTTACGTTTCTAGAAACCCAAGGAGTAAATACGGGAGGATCGTTCTTATGGGGCCTAATACCTAAAATATGGACCGATACTCACCGTTTTCGGCCACACCTCTTTATGACCCGAAATGGGCCTCTAGATCAGGGCTGCCATAAAATTTCAAACAAAATCGATCACTCATATTTTCCGATAAAATTCTGTCATAATCGGCACTTGCATTTTTAAATCGACAAAAAAACGGCAATATAATACTATTAAAATTAAACATACTTTTTTGGGGAGTAAAACAAAACAAAAGTATCTCTCTCTTTGGTTGCTTTGTAAGCTTGTAGACAATAACATGAACTGTCACTTGCAGCAATGAATATGTAGCCACGAAGCTTTCAGTAGGGGAGTTGTGAACCACTGCGGTCTCAGTAGAAGAACATTACGCTCTCAGTAAAGTAAATATAGGTCCGAACACCTCAGTATGTGTACACTAGATCCGAAGGTATCAGCGCGGACCCGAAGATCTCAGTACAGAAACTATAGCCTTCAAATCCCCATAAAGGAAATCTAGGTGCCAAATTCGCAGTAATGAAACCATAACCCCGAAGCTATCACTGGAGGAACCAGCCTCAGTGAAAGAACAGTAGGTTCTATGTTCTGAATAGGATAACCTTAGACCCGAAGTCATGATTATGGGAACTGTAGGTGCGAGGGTCCGAAGATCTCAGTACGGAAAATGTGGTCCCAAGGTCTTAATAGCGGAAAGTTAGCCCCCAAGTCTGGAGTAAACAATCTGTAGCCTGGAAACTGTAAATCACGCCAGTCTCAGTTGAAAAATATTAGGTTCGAAGTTCTCAGTAGCGAAACAATAGACCTAATGGGCTCAGAATGGGAACTATGGGCCCAAAGCCCTCAGTGCGTAAACTGTAGGACCGAAGATCTCAGTACAATAACCGGAGGTCCAAGGTCTCAATAGGAAAATGTAGGCCCCGAGATCTCAGTAATGAAACTATAGCCCAAAAGCTATAGGCAAGGGAACTGTAACCTACGCCGTCTCGGTAGAAGAACATTAGGTTCAATGGTCTCGGTAGAGTAATTAAAGACACGAAGGCCTAAGTGTGGATCCAAAACCCTCAGTGCGGAAACTAGATCTACGGGTCTACAGTTTCCATACAAAACCAAACTTGCAGGGGAAATGTGAAGTTCCAAATTCTCAGCAATGAATCTCTAGCCTCAATCGGTAGTAGCCGGCCGCGGTAGAAGAACAGTAATCCGAAGTTCTTAGTTAGGCAACTATAGT
>PGFW01025216.1:16275-26754 GCA_003123925.1 Haematobia irritans
CCTACTTATTGTCATTTTGTCAATCTCCAAAGACACCTGAATGCTAGGCAGATGACAGTGGTCATAAAGTCAATATCAAATCAAATAAACGCTTCGATTCACCTCAGTTGTGATAATGCCCAAAACTAGTAGAAGTAGTAGAAAAAATATAAGAGAGCTTAGTCAAAATAACACTCTTCATTTACTAGATTTTACTCGCGATAATTTCCAATACAATATGTTTGTTTGGTAAAATGATTAAAAGTAAAAACAATCAAACTTATTTTCGTCTATGTTTCTCAAATGAGTTTTCCATTGGCAATATTTCACAATTACAGATGCAGTAGATAAACGGTATAGAGAACACAGAAAATACACAAATTCTTTATTATATGCGTTTTTTCTTTTAGGAAATTATTATTTCCTAAAAGTTCATTCTTATTTAATAGCAGAATTTAAGACTGTTGTTTTCTTTAAACAAATGATTTATCTGTCTTATTATAAAAAAAAGTTTTAATGTTGAAAAATTATTAAAACCTGTTTATAGGTAGCTTTTTTATTGGCTTACACTGAGACAAATCTTATCGTGAGACCAAAGATTTATTGTCTTTAAAATTCTAATACGAATTCTGCTTAGCATAAAAGATACATTTCTCTGGTATAAAGTCCTTTTTTCATTGTCCAAAAGTCGACAAAATTTTTAATAAACTCGATTTGACCTTATAGTTAAATGCTCCACTTAAAACTCGGTATCTTTACATGGAAGAAAATATTGTTTGCCTAAGGTCAACTTGATTTTAAGAACACAGAAATCATCATTACACGCAAAAAAATAATTCTTTCCTCCCAAACGAAATTTTAGACAAACAAAGTTCGTTTCTCGTTTGCTTTTCGTTGAAAGGAAGTGTATTTGGAAGAAAAGTATATACTTTTTGTGATAAACGTTTATTCTTTTCCAGGATGTAAAAACAATTTCATAAAGACTAACTCAAAAAAAATTTTCTGGCTAATTGCATTTCCCTCACATCTTTCTCACTTCACAAGTAATTTTTTAGTTCTTAGCACCTTTTTTGTAATACAACAATGTAGAAAAATTATCGATTTATAAATTGTTAAATTTTTTTTACCTTTCGCCTGGACGGAGAATCGAACCACGGACGCATGCATTTGTATCCAACACATATCCCTGAGCCTATGTAGCCGTTATTGTATCATCAAATAGACAATTACGTATATATAAGTTATATTTACATAGCATAGCTTGCGCGCACGAGCCGATTAAACAAAGTTTATTTCACAGAAAAATACATTTAGTTGGGCACCATGGAGCAGTGGTTGCTACGTCTGACTTGCATGCCAAGGGTCGTGGGTTCGATCCCTGCTTCGACCAAAGTTTTTTTTGTTTTTTTTTTTTTTTACATATTTTCAGATATGTTAGGAAGATTCCGACAAAATGTTCAACATTACATTGTAATATATTAAATTTTGAACTGTAAAATGTGTCTTATTAAAAACCTAAAGTCAGAAAAGAACAGTGTTTGATATAAACGAAGTGGACTGTGTTGTTGGTTCAAAAATAACTTTTTTATTAAAAAAATTAACACTTTGTAACAAACGATTTTTTTGGTGATAAAAGTGTATACTTTTCCAAGCAATTCAAAAAACTCTAACAAAAGAAAAACGTTTTCGGTACACGTTTTCCAAACGTTTTTTTCTTTGCGTGTATATTTGTTGACTTTTTGTATCTGACTAAAAAGTAAAAAAAAACAACGTTTATAAATAGGAGATATTTTTCAATATTTTATTTTTAAGACTTTTCTACTTTAAACATAACATAATTTCTACTTGAAGTCGAGTCTAAAAGTTGTCGTTAACAACGTTTCTAAACACATATTTTATTATAGGAGTTATATTTTTAATAGGATTGTCATCTGGCATGATTGTAATTGTTCTCCCATTGGTATATTTTTAAACGTTTTCTTATACGAAGACTTTTACCAAAAAGGCATGAAAATTCGGCAAATTTTTATATGCGTTTTTTCTCCTACTAAGAAGTGATTCTATCCGTAACAAATAAGCAATTAAATTTTTAACAATTTTCCGTTGCCGTACTTACTACGGAAACACAACTAATATTGGCATTGAATAGCAATTAGAGTATTTTAGATTTAAATCGAAATATAGGCAATGAATGTCAAAACTAATAATTTTTCTGTGTTTTTTTTTTAAGATCTCTTCCACATAGTCGCCGCTTTCAATATTTTTCAGCGATTTGCTGTATTTACCAGTCCATTATACATTCCTTAGTCTTTACCCACTGTAACTACAAAACGAAGGTCGTTTTGCTGACCATTACAGCCGCGTTACAGTACCATCGTTCATAATCGACGACAATTACAGATGGCTAAAAGCACATTATCACGTGCACCCAACTCTGACAAACAATCGGCGTTTGGTGTCGGCAACGACAATGGATAACAAGCTCACAGCGTACATACATCCAAGCTTATACCTACCTTTCTTGCCTCACCTATATGTGTCCAAAATCTTCAAATCTATTGGATTGTTTTCCTTGCTTTTGAGAACAAAACCAAAACAATCTAGAAAAACATTAATTGTTGTTTACCAGAAACTGGAAACATCTCATGCTGCTTGTCGAGGAGATTTTAGAGCAAGGTTTACGAGGGCACTGGTTAAGATGGCATAGTTTTTAAGATGGAATTCTTCAATGGTGAGGACAATATCGTGAGTGCATTCATTTCTTCTATGCATTCGCCGATAACAAGACACGTATCTATTGACTAACAGTAACAGTCTATGTTCGCTTTTAGCTTATCGTGGGATTTTTCTCCAAGTGTAAAGATTAACCAGATTGATACTGTTTGTTTTTATACTGGTTCTGAGCCAGATATGTCATGTATTACACTTTCCAATAATTAATTTATTGGAAGTTTCACAACTTCATTTTGATATTTACAATCAGTTTTCTAAGGGTATGTTCACACTACGTAAATATTTGCCCAAAACTAGTGTCTTTTTTCCAGGAGTACTGTCGAAATATTTGGATACGGTTTTTGGGAAATACTAAGAATATTTGCTGATTTGACTGTGGCGACGATTTCTTTTTCGATTTCTGTCAAATATTTGTGTAACCATCCCATCATGGTTTAATAGTATAAAGGAAATGCTTTAGATTTCCATTTCGAATCCATTAATTCTAAGTACACACTGTCTTCAATGAGAAATGTATAAATGTTATTTGTTTATTATTGTTATTCAATTAAAAAAAATGTTTATTTTTTATATTATTATTTCTATTATTTTAAATATTTACACTGTTGTGACACATTTATTATAATAACTTTTGCATACAGTACTAAATTTAAGTTCATACTTCTTGTACTGATATGATCATCCGTTTTAATGTTGAAAAATTATTAAAACCTGTTTATAGGTAGCTTTTTTATTGGCTTACACTGAGACAAATCTTATCGTGAGACCAAAGATTTATTGTCTTTAAAATTCTAATACGAATTCTGCTTAGCATAAAAGATACATTTCTCTGGTATAAAGTCCTTTTTTCATTGTCCAAAAGTCGACAAAATTTTTAATAAACTCGATTTGACCTTATAGTTAAATGCTCTGCCGAAATTTCCGGCCGGGTACCAGTGTTGTGGTGCTCCATATTGTCCTCAAGTAAAGCCTGCGGAGTAAATTCTTTTTGATTAACTGAAAGAGAGTGCGGTGAGGATATTTGGCCTTTTTGTTATGTAGGAAGGCGACAAGTTCGTTGTAGCTGTTTTAATCTTTGATAGCTTGTATCTTGTGCCTTTATGTGTAAGAATATTGACTATGTGTTGTTCCAATTATCTAAATTGTTTGTGCTACGCAACAATTGCTGTTTGATGTAAGTTTATTCATTATCAATTGGTCGATGTGTGTGTATTGCGTAAAAGTTTTTGTTTATACAAAGGTTTCTTATAGTTAGAATTAATCAATTTTTAGTTTTAGGAACTTTAGCGTCGGTACTCTAGGATACATGAGTAATTGTAAATTTATATGGGATATTGTTAGAGTGGTATGCTGTGGCACAATGCTTTTGTGATATACAGCAAATGATGCTACTGACTTTGTTATTTATGAACACATATAATTTGCTGTTATTGCGAACGATGCCTCTTTGTTTGTCTTGTGGTTTCTTTGCTTTTGTTCGGTACGGAGCGTTATATATTATGATTTTTGTTTGTTTGCATCCTGATAAATTTCGTCTGGATGCATAAGCCAGGCCTCTTTATGCATATAGATTGTTGCCATAATTTTATTAATATAGGTTTACATTTCTTGTATTAATCGCTGACTGCTTGTCAAAAGCTACCTTGTTTTGTGGATGCTGTTTCGTATGAATTTTCTATTTTTTGTGTAACGTTGCGAGTTCCGTTATATTTTTGTTAGGCCGGCAATTTTGTTTCCAGTCAAGAGTATAAATGCACAAAAAATAGAGTCAATGACTGGTGACTGATTGTACCATCTTCGCGATGTTTTAAATTTGTTGGATGAGTTATTAATTGAGCATTCGACATTTTCTAGTCTCAGAAGTTATCTTGATATATGATGTTGTTCTGGTAATTTGTTGTGCACTCTTTGGTGTTAAATTTGAGTTATTGCACTTTTTTGGTTTGAATTGTGTGTGGTTGTTCGAGTGTATATGCGTTTTTCTTTTTGATTATCCTCAATCATGTTTGCATTGCCCTGGTTGATGGTTGGTTCTATCAGCTACATCTGTGCGAGTAGAATCAGCGGTTTTGCTGAGCCAATCCTGAATTTTGGTTGATTAGTTATGTGTTGCCTGCAATAATTACTAACTGCGATAATTTAAATCATGAGATGAATTGTCCATTTATGTTTCTTGTATGCATTTCACTTTTTTATTATATGACTTAGCAAAATTCCGCATTTTATTTGATTCTTTTGTGATTGCATTCCTTTGTTTCGCAGCGAGTGAACCCTACATATACTGGGGTATCAGTCGATTTATTCCGAATCAATTCGGTGGTCGTGTGTTTTAGCAATTATTTATATAGTATTTTAATAGACCTCACTTAGTGCGTTCGGCTATAGCGTTTCTAGTATTAATTGAGTTTGCCAGTATATTGGAATTTTTATCCTATGATATGTTTTCCTTAGCGAGATAGTTTTCCATAGTCTCACTAGATAATATATGTCGTGTAGGTTTTTATGCCAATAATTTATTGTGTTAAGGACTACCCTTAGAAGTATTGATGTATATAGCTGTAGTTATAAATGCGAGACTTTTATCTCCATTATTTTATTCCGGTGTATTATTACAATTATTCGATATATGTATTTATTGGATTTTATTTTTATCTATTTGGGTTTTTGGAATCGAGTGCAGGTCAAGAATCTTGGTTTTATGTGTGTTTAATTGGTGGTTGCTTATATTGGTTGAATTTTAAGTCGACATTTTATAACATATCAATCAGTACTGTGTTTGTGAGTATTTTGTTATATTGTGAAGAAATTAGAATTCGTGGAAATAATATAATGTTCTAATTTTATTTGTTTTTTTTTTTTTTGTGGGTTGTGTGGTTGAATTGTTTTATAGCACTTTTTGTTTTTAATAGGGTTGGTTGTATATGAGTTAGAACTAGTTGCTCGGTTTTGCTTCGTAATAAAGTCCACTACCGCTTATGTCAATAGGGTGTTTGGTGTTGTCACATGCGGTGTGTCCATGCCTCTGTATGATTAATGTGTTGTCCATATATTCCCATAAGAATATTCTGTTTTGATACGTATGAGCTCCTGCGAACGAGATTATATTATGATGGGTTAAAATATCGACTTTGTACCTATATTTTATTAGACTAGATGCGACAAATTTCTGTGGTAGATTTTTGAACTTGGATGGATTTTATATTGGTACCCTATAAGCTTGAACCTACTCAATATAATTGTATGTCATGTCAACACATGTTCTAATTGATATTTAATTCAAATAGTATATGTTTTCCTGTACATTTGTTTTGTTATATTTTCCTTTTAACACGTTGAATTTGATTGTTGTCCGAAAAGTAGTATTGTATAAACCATACTGGCTAGGTTGGCTAGAGTGGTTGTATTCGCTGATGCATTGTTTGATCAGGAGGTAGTGTGATTTGTCTTATAAAATTTCTTCTATCTCGAAAGGTATTGAGTGAGGGTTTTCATAAATGTAACGTCACCATGTGCGTTGTTAAGAGGCATCTTGTAGTTTACTGTCGAGAATCATTTTTGTACAAATTTGTTGGTAATTCGCATAAAGCAATATTCTAATGAATATATGTAAGGTTGTTAAGGTGAGATGATATTTGAAGATTACACATCTCAAGGTAACAAGTGATCTTATTATGGTTTGTAATAATGTATAAATTTAATCCCTTCTAAACTTGAAGAGGCTGGTGCATATACGCATTTGAAAAATAACCCAATTCCAGTCGCCGTTACTTTAATTGGGAGAGCAGGTAACTCGCACGTGTGCGTTGATATTTTTTTGGTCATTATATATTAGTAATTAGACTAAATTTTTGGGTGTTCCAATAAAGTGTGAGTTTTTCTAATATGTGGCCGATCTTTTTAAATGAAAATTAGACTGCGTGCAATGTTAAATGAGCTATATGTGGTGCTAGTCTAACATTTACCATAAAGGATGGGCTACCGAATGCCGAGTCATAGAAACTTATATAGTCAGATCATGTGCGTAGTATTTGTAGATATCGCATATAAGTGGTTTAAATATGAATTCATTCTGTTTTCTCTCTATAGTTAATAGAATGAACTACTATATGCTCATTATTCATATGAGAATATGCGAACTTTATTAATAAGTGACTAAACTTTATAGCCGTCCATTAGTATTGCATACTTGTTATAATAATCATAATAATATTGTATTGTGTGCTTGGACGAATTTTTCTTATAGTTTGGTTCCAAGTGTATTATATTTGTGTTTTTTTTGTATTTTGATTGTAATCTTACATTGTAGGTGTTATTATCCCTGACATTCGTGTGTGTTTCCTGAGACACTTACTCAGTGATTTATATTTATTTTTATGAACTATACATCCAAGGCCCATTTTTTGGCCCTATCGATTTTATAACTGTTATAAATATATTAACTTGAACGTGTTCAAAATCTATTTTTGAGTTGAGTTGGTATTTTATTTTTAATCTCGAGATCTTTTTGTTTGTGTATTTTTGAGCTATTATTGAAATCAGATGAGATTTCTGCTGATGTCATATTGCATGATGAAGTGTGTATTGTTCTGTTTAGAGTTAGTTATAATCGTTCTGCATATGATCATAAAGAATAGTGCTCTTTTTAATTGCTAAATATTCATTGAGTGTTGTGGACCAGAAATATTTTATTATAATTTCCTTGGATGATGTATAGCTATCTCTTACCACCATTCGGACACAATTACGAAATAAGATGCTTATCGATTCTGTATTAATATTGAATTAAGAATATTATGCGAATTTAGATGTAACGGACTGTAGCTATATTCTGGTCATGCAGGTATGCGATGGTATAAAGATCAGAGTAGTACTCAGATGTCATTTTGACTCTTGATTCGTCTGTTTTTCTAAAAACGTTGTGGGGTATGTAATGGTGCTACACTGCCATTACTTGTTTTGTGCGTTCAATGATGCCGTGACTTTTTCATTGAGCGAGAGTGAATATAGTATTCGAAATCAGATTGAGATCAAGATGAATTGGAAGACGTTGGATGTAATGTTATCGAAGTTCTGCCTGGCCAGACTGTTAGTGATAGTTTTGGTTTAATAGTGTTAGGGTTACGGGATTCCGTGAGCGGATTTTATCTGGCTGTTCTTGTAGAAAATTTTGTTGTGTAATAAGACTATTGAATCCTAAGGTAGAAGTTGAAGAGAACCCAAAATTTCGTTAGGTTTGCGATTTAAATCGAGTTTAGCGATGTCGTATAGGACGATAGGTATGTGGATATAATCGGATCATTTATAGGTGTGAGTTATTGTTTGCGATCATTACACAAAGTTTTGAGTGAATCATGATATGTGATAGCAGTTATCGTATTAGTTATTGCGGTTCTTGGGTTTTAGTGTGGGGTCGGATCAATCTGGGAATTTGTGGTTCGGATTACGAGCTATCTGCATAGTCGCGGTATAATACTTTATATACGGGTGTTCTGGTCGCAATTTTACATTCAAATGTATCGTGAATTATCAGATCCTGCTAGAATCTGAACAGCTCATAACTAATCGAGTTGTTGGTGTGTGCGCGGTATAAGGGTCTGTCGAGTACTAACACTATGAATAACTGTATTTTAATTGAGACCTCGAAAATGATAATATCTGTAGTTGTCCTTTGTTTTGTATTTCTTCATGCTATTTCTGTCATGATGTCTATCGATAGTCGAGATTGGTATAGAATGCTTCTACACTTCGACTATTACAATGAGATATAATCATTTGCTTTTAAATGTTAAGCAGCTGAAGTTTGGTTGGCGGAGTTTATTATTCTAATAGCCTTATTGCTGGTATTTTGGTTTACGTATAGTATGAAATAATTTTTTTAAATCTTTTTTACTAATTATTAGATGTGTTGGGTTAATGTTATAATTGTGTTAGTTGGTACTTTTGGTGAGACTTTTTAATCGAGGCTCAATAGATGTAGAGGATGTTTGATGAGAGAATTTTCATTGTGGTGTGAATGAACTAATCAACCTGCGTTTTGTTGATAGTTAAACGATGCGATAATTGAGTGTCTGAGGTTATAATGATAGACTGGAGTAGATATCAGATTACTTGTATGGCCACTTCATAAATTACTAGTGTCAAGGACTATGTGGATTACTCCTGGACAAACGTACAGGTAAATAGATTCATTGATTGATTTTAGTGTTCACGCTGGTGATTAGCTTTTTCGGTGTATAAGCATTGTCATTTGAATTTCGCCAGCTTGTTTCTTCCGGGTTTTTTTATTATGACGTGCTGGTTGAATGGTATGAATCGTAGTTTCTTCTTAAATGATCCTTCTTTGATGAGAAGGCGCTCTTTTGGGCTTTTCCTTTGTCTTTGTCCCAATAATCGAATGTACTTTTGGGTTGATTGTCACTCTTGTATTTTTTGCTATTTTTTTGAGATGGTGATAGAGTGGGTCATTAAAAATGTAGATCTAAACTGCCATTGTATTAGTCCATTAGTAGGTAACGTTTCATACTTGCGGTAGTATTTGATAGGATTGTATTAATTGGTTTTCAATAAAATATACTGTAAAGTAAGTGGATGTGTGAATATGGGTTTAATGCATGTTGGTCTATTTCATTATTAAGTGATTGCTTAAGTCAGAAAATGAGAAACTTCCTTCATTTAATATAAGATGTTTTTAAACTTTTCATTTTGTGGAAATAGTATTTGTTCCGTATGTTTGACAAATAGTTTTCTTGAAGTTCTTGTGCATTTTGGTGGGTAAGAGAAATAATTGTTTAAGTAAATTTAAAAATATCTCAGATATCTCTTAATTCTTATTTTGTACTTATTTACTTTCAATTATAGTTTTGCCATTGTTAATAGGTTATAAGTATTTCAATTTTTCTTACAGATCATACTATGTATTATTAATTGCGCTTTAGTATAGGATACAGCTTGTTGAGTAGATTTTTATTTAATTTAATTACATTAGAATTATAATTATTATAAAAGAGAAACGATTTTGCTTTTTTAATTATTAATGACGAGTGTTTTATTTTTTAGAAGTTTTTCTTTTCAGGATTTTAAGTGTTTTACATTATTAAAGTTTGATTTTCCGCATTTATTAGATTATATCATTCTTAAGGGTATTGTTTGATTATTTGATTAGAAGTTAATGTATGTTTTTTAATAATTAATAATATTTTGTTATAGTAGTTATATATCATTAATTTAATAATTGAATATTTTTTATGTATTATTAATAAATTATATAAGAGAAGATTTTGTTCAAATGTTGTTGATACTGAAAACAATGTAAGTTGATAATAACAAATGGTGTAGAGTCATCATGTTAATAATAAGATACCGAAGGATTAGATTTTTTGGAATGTGATTTATTATGTGCTTAAACTCCATTTATGGTGTATAAATTTGCACTAGATAATGTTAAAGGGAGTTCCTAATATGAGAGAGAGAATAAATATTGAGTACCCTTATGATATATATAAATATTCTATAAAGAATTCTGCTTAGCATAATAAGAACATTTCTTGGTATAAAGTCCTTTTTTTAATTGTCCAAAAGTCGACAAAATTTTTTTAATAAATCCGATTTGACCTTATAGTTAAATGCTCCACTTAAAACTCGGTATCTTTACTGGAAAAAGAAAATTGTTTGCCTAAGGTCAACTTGATTTTTAGAACACAGAATATTTACTCAAAAAATAATGAAATCATCTTTACTTTTGTTGACTTTTGTATCTGACTACAAAGT
>PGFW01025223.1:24668-35865 GCA_003123925.1 Haematobia irritans
TGTTTCTAAAGCAAAAGTTTTTTCCAAATTATTTATTTTCTAAATTTTATTCCATAAAATAAAATTCGCCAAAATTTTATTACTATAGATTTTTTGAATATTTTATTTTCTATAAAAATTTTGCAAAATTTTTATTTCTTTATAGAAAATTTTTCCAAAACCTTTTATTTCTATAGAAAATTTTTGCAAATTTTTATTTCTTAGAAAATTTTGTCCAAAATTTTATTTCTATAGAAAATTTTGCAAAATTTATTTCTAAAGAAATTTTTGTCAAAATTTTTTGCAATTTTTATTTCTATAGAAAATTTTCTCAAAATTTTTTTTCTTATAAGAAAATTTTTTGTCAAAATTTTCCAAAGTTTTATTTCTATAGAAAATTTTGTCAAAACATTTTTACTTCACATAAAAAATTTTTGTCAAAAATGTTTGGTTTCTTTTAGAAAATTTGTCATAAATTTAATTTGTCTATAGGAAAATTTTTGTCTAAATTTTTTTTCTATCGAAAATTTTTGTCAATTTTTATACCCATCCACCATAGGATGGGGGGTATATTAACTTTGTCATTCTTTTGTAACACATCGAAATATTGCCTAAGACCCCATAAAGTATATATATTTCTGGTCGTGGTGAAATTCTGAGTCGATCTAAGCATGTCCGCTGTCTGTCCGTCCGAAGAAATCAAGCTATCGTGCTTGAAACTGCACAAGTAGTTGGTATTGATGTAGGTCGAGTATGGTATAGCAAATGGGCCATATCGGTTCACTTTTACGTATAGCCCCCATATAAACGGACCCCAATTTGGCTTGCGGAGCTCTAAGAGAGAAGCTGAAATTTTCGATACATTGGGTGTTGGTATATGGTCTCTAACAACCATGCAAAAATTGTACATCGGTCATAATTATATATAGCCCCATATAAACCGATCCCCAGATTTGGCTTGCGGAGCCCTAGAGAAAGCAAATTTCATCCGATCCGGTGAAATTTGGTACTGGTGTTTGTATATTGGTCTCTACAACCATGCAAAATTGGTCCATATCGCGTCATAATTATATATAGCCCCATATAAACCGATCCCAGATTTGCTTGCGGAGCCTCAAGAGAAGCAAAATTCATCCGATTCCGGTTTTGGTATATGGTTCTTAATACAACCATGCAAAAATTGGTCACATCGGTCATAATTATATATAGCCCCCTATAAACCGATCCCCAGATTTGACCTCCGGAGCCTCTTTGAAGCACGATCCGGTTGAAATTTGGTACATTTCGCTAGTGTATGGCCGATAACAACCATGCCAAAATTGGTCCGTATCGATCTATATTATATATAGCCCCCAAATAAACCGATCCCCAATCACAGAAAAATCACGATTGCCACTCGAGCCAAAAATAATCTACCAAATTTTATTGCCATAGAAAATTTTGTCAAAATTTTATATTTCTATAGAAAATTTTGTCAAAATTTTATTTCTATAGAAATTTTGTCAACATTTTATGTCTTTTTAGGAAATTTTGTCAAAATATAATTTCTATACAAAATTTTGTCAAAAATTTATTTCTATAGAAAATTTTGTCAAAATGTTATTTCTTTGGAAAATTTTGTCAGAATTTTATTTCTGTAGAAAATTTTGTCAAAATGTTATTTCTATAGAAAATTTTAGAAGCATTGAATCAGATTTTCTATAAGAAAACTTTAATTCAGCTTAGCTGAAAACTTTAATTCAGCTTGGCTACTAAGTTTTCCTATGGAAACCCTTATTTAGCCACGCTGAAATAAAGTTTTCCCATAGAAAACCTTATTCAGGCTGAAAAAGGTTATAGAAACCCTTATTCAGCCAAGCTGAATTAGGTTTACTGTAGAAAATTTTGATTCTGCCTGGCTGCATTAGGTTTTCTATGGGAAAACTTTAATTCAGCCCAGGTGAATAAGATTTTCTATAAGAAAATTTTAATTCAGCTTAGCTGAAAACTTTAATTCACCTTGGCTATTAAGTTTTCCTATGGAAAACCTTGTTCAGCCTCGCTGAAATAAAATTTTCCCATAGATAACCTTATTCAGCCAGGCTGAATGAAAGTTTTTCTATCGGAAACCTTTTTAAGCGAGGCTGAATTAAAGCTTTCCTATAGAAAACCTTATCCAATGTTTTCTTTGTGATTTCTATTTGGGGGCAAATTTTAGGTGATTCTTATGTTAAGCAAAAGTTGGTTGCTTTGCATATTGAATGAACAATGATTGAATCGATGCTGCTTTTCACATTGGCACAAATAAAACTTTGGAAACCGCCTACTTGCACAATTGAATGAATCACTTGTCCTTGGCCCTTTTTTTTTTTTTTTTTTTTTTTTTTTTTTTTTTTTTTTTTTTTTCGGATATGAGTGTGCGGACATTAGAAAAAATGGCCAACAACCAACAAAGCAACAAGGCCAGACAAATTTTTCAAGCTTTCTAAACGCAATAGCGTTGTCAACAGCCCATCAAACTGCTTCCACGCCTTCTACACTGTTAATCCGACCCCCCCACACCCCCTTCCACCCATCCCAAAGCCCAAGAGCATCAACCGCGCGATTTTCAGCGATAAGTATCCGGAAATGATCTGAAAAAGGCATGGAAAATTGGCAAAGAGCCAAAACATTTCCCAATGTTCAAAGAAAATAACAATTCTGTCTTTTTCTTATGTTTTCGTTTATACAACATAGCCAACAATAAGCTTTTATTTTTTTTTTTTGTTCAAGGATCTGCTATACGTGGAAAGTTGCGTGGTGGGTGGGATCTCTTGGTGAGAGTTAAACATTTTTTAATAACTACAAATTTTTATTTAACAAATTTTACTGTTTCACTTTTCTAAAGATTTTTAATTCCGAAGCAAAAAAGAAATTTTCAATCAGAAAAAATGAATTATTAATGCCATTGGTGGAGACGAACTTTCAATATTGCTACATTTTTCATTAAAGAAAAGCAGTGGAGGGGCTTGAAATATTTGTAAAACAAGGAACAAAAAATTAGAATTTGTTATATAAAAATACAGTCGGGGTTCTTTCCACGGTTTTGCATTCATTGAAAAGGTCTCGGGCTCCGTGAGGTTTATAGCAACGAAAATTCAAGAAAAGTTTTCATCGGAAAACCGGCAAAATCTTTATTTATATACAGCGCCATCTCTTATACAACTCCAGAACGCACGAACCCATTGCCTCGGTTTTGCATTCGTTGGAAAGGTCTCGGGCTCTGTGTATTTGTTTTTTACCATACAGCGCACATTACAAACAATGTATAATTTTGAAATTCAACGCAGTTCCTTTTGTTATAAAATAATTTTTATTTTTTTCACATTAAAAATGCTCGCGAGAACGTTCGGAGCGGTAATCAAACGTTAGAGGGACTTTTCAAAAATTGGGCCAAAGTTCTCCGATTTGGAGCTTGAAATCTTCCAAGGAAGGTTAGGGCGCGGTATTTAGACAATACCCTCTACTTTTATTTTACAGATATTGAGTCGCAGACTTCTACTTAAAAGACGCGCTCATCCACAATTAAATTACTTGGTTTTCGGTCGATTGGAAATTGTAAGCATAGTCCGTGGATTATAATTAGTAGACAAAAGAAAGGTCGATTACAAATACGGTATATATTCCAGCTTCTTGCACCTGCATATATGCACTGAAAGAAAAATATTGTCGTGAGGTCAAAGATTTCATGTCTTTAAAAATACGAATACAAATTTTTGCTAGCATAGAAGACGCATTTTTCTAAAATAAATTTTATTTTCCTTGCTCCAAAAGTCGATAAACTTTTTCAATGAATGCCGTTTAGTGTCCTTATAATTAAGTGATTGAACTTAAAAATGGGTATCTTAACATGAAAGAAACACAATTTATAGGGTAAAGGTCAACTTGACTTATAAATTCAGAAAAAATTCTTTAAATTTAATGAAATTGTCTTTAAATTTTTTGTATTTTATGCATCTTGACCTACAAAGCAAAAAATCGTTCAAAATATAGGACATTGTTTTTTCAAAAACTTTATTTTTAAAAGAAGTTTTTACTTTCAAACATAGCATATTTCTACTTAAGTCGAGTCCTAATTTGGAAAATAAAGCTTGCCGTTTAACTCGTTTTTTTAAAGGACTTTGATTACATATGAAAGAAAAAAAAAGCTTGCAGAAAAGCCGAAAATTAAAAATCTTGCTTCCTAGAAGCAAGTACACAAAAACCTAATATTTAAATGATGAATTGTGTCTTTAAAAGTATCCTTACTTTGTATTCTCCGCTTCTTTTGGCTCGCGAATCAAAACCAAATTTTTTAAAAGTAAAGACAAATATCTTTGGAACCGATGTATGCTTTTTTTTTCAGGGTTGGGGAGGAAATATATTACGAGCCGATACGAACTTTGTGCGGTTTAATTATTACAGCAAGGAATTTAAATTAATGGGGTCCGGTTTATATGGGACTATATACAATTATGAACGCGAATCTTTGCCAAAAATGGCAGATTTTATTACCAGTGTTGGTAGGCTTGGAGAATTTCTTTAACTGTTTTGTTGGAAAATTTTGCAAATATTCCTCTCCAACTATGAAAAATGCTCCTAAATTTTCTATAGAAATAACTTTTTGACAATTTTCTACAGAAATAAAATTCTGACAACATTTTTTTTTTTTTTTTTGTCCAAGAAATAACATTTTGGACAAAAATTTTCTATAGAAATAAATTTTGACAAAATTTTCTATAGAAATTATATTTGACAAAATTTCCCAAAAGACATTAAATGTTGACAAAAAATTATTCTATTTAGAAAAATAAATAATTATGACAAAATTTCTATAGAAATATAAAATTTTTGACAAAATTTTCTATGGCCCAATAAAATTGTGTTAGATTATTTTTGGACCTCGAGTGGCAATTCGCTGATTTTTCCTGTGATTGCGGGATCGTGTTTATTTGGAGGCCTATATATAATATATATCCGATACCGGACCACTTTGGCCATGGTTGTTATTGGCCATACAATAGCGAAATGACCCAATTTTCACCGGATTCGCCTGCCTTCAAGCAGGGCTCCGGAGGTCAAATCTTGGGGATCGGATTTTATACGGGGGCTTATATATAATTTTTATGACCGATGCTGCACCAATTTTTGCCATGCCGTTATTTAGAGACCATATTACCAAAACCGGGATCGGATGACATTGCTCTCTTTTGCAGGCTCGCAAGACAAATCTGAGGATCGGTTTATATTGGGGCTTATATATAATTTATGAACGATATGACAATTTTTTTGCATGGTTGGTAGAGACCATATAACTAACACACGTACCAAAATTTACAACACGGATCGGAATGAAATTTGCTTTTCTAAGGGGCCTCCGCAAGCCAAATCTTGGGGATCGGGTTTTATTATTGGGCGTAACATTATAAATTATAGAGCGATTCGAATCAATTTTATTGCATTGGTTGTTAGAGGACCATATTACCAACACACATGTACGAAATTTCAGGCTTCTCTTAGAGGCTCTCGCAAGCCAAAATATTTGGGCGCGGTCCGTTTTTATATGGGGGCTATACGTAAAACGTGAAACCGATTATGGCCCATTTGCTATTACCATCGACCATACATCAATACCAACTACTTGTGTCAAGTTTCAACCAGCAATAAGCATAATATATAATCACATATACAAGAAGAGACGAAACGGACATGCTAGATCGACTTCAGAATTTCCACCACGACAGAATATATATACATTTATGGGTCTTGAGCAATATATTCGATGTGTTACAAAGAAATTGACAAAGATTAATATACCCCCCATCCTATTGGTGAGAAGTCGGTATTAAAAATTGACAAAATTTTCGATTTATAAAAAAAATTTAGACAAAATTTTTCTTATAGACATTTAAATTTTGACAAGGGATTTTCTAAATGAACCAACATTTTGACAAAAATTTTCTATGGAAGTTAAAATTTTGAACAAAAATTTTTCTATAGCAAATAAAACTTGGCAAAATTTTGACAAAATTTTTTCTTTAGAAATAAAATTTTGGCAAAATTTTCTATAGAAATAAAAATTTGCAAAAATTTTGACAAAATTTTCTTTAGAAATAAAATTTTGGCAAAATTTTCTATAGAAATAAAAAATTGCAAAATTTTACAGCCAAACTAAAATTTGGCAAAATTTTCTATAGAAATAAAATTGTTGGAAAAATTTTCTATTAGAAATAAAATTTTGCAAAAATCTTTTATAATAGAAATATAAATATTGCAAAAAAAAATCTATAGTAATAAAATTTTGTGCGAAATTCTTAGAAATAAAATATTTAGAAATAAAATTTTGGCAACTTTTTCTTTTAGAAACAAAATTTTAGGCAAAATTTTCTATAGAAATAAAATTTTTTGCAAAAATTTGCTATAGAAATACAATTTTGCAAAAAAATTCTATAGAAATAAAATTTTGACCAAATTTTCTACAGAACTAAAATTTTGCAAACTTTTCTGTAGAATAAGATTTAAAAAAAAAGTTTATAAAAATAAAACTATGACATAATTTAAAAAAAATTTAAAAAAAAATCTATAAAAATAAAACTATGACATAATGTTCTATAGAAACTAAAACTTTTGGCAAAAATTTTCTATTTTTTTTTTTTTTTTTTTTTTTACAATAAAATTGGCGCAAAAATTTTCAATAGAAATTAAAATTTGGCAAAACTTTTCGTATCAGAAATAAAATTTTCCCAAAAATTTTTTTAAAGAAATAAAATTTTGGTCAAAACATTTCTATAAAATAAAAATTTCGTCAAAATTTTTCTATAAAAATACAATTTTGTCAAAAATTTCTTAGAAATAAAATTTTGAAAATTTTCTATATTTAGAAATAAAATGAGTTGACAAAATTTTCAATAGATAAAAAAAGTTTTAAAAAAAAATCTATTAGAACTAAAATCTCAGGCAAATTTTCTGTTTAAAATAAGAATTGTGACAAACATTTTCTAAAAGAAAATAAAATTTTGACACAAATGTTCTATAGAAAAAAAATCATTGGACAAAATTCTATGGAAAAGTTTTCTATAAAAAAAAAATGGACAAAATTTTCTTAAAGAAAAAAGAAAGAAAAAACGATTAACAAAAAATTTCAATAAAAATAAAATTTTAAGAAAAAATGTCTATAAAAATTAATTTTTGACAAAATTTTCTATAGATATCAAATTTTAACAAAATTTTCTATAAAAATAACATTTTTAAAGAAATTCTCTACGAATAAAATGTTGACAAAATTTTAAATAGAAATAAAATTTTTGGAAAAAATTTACTATAGGAATAAAATTTTGAAAAAATTTAATATAGAGTAATAAAGTTTTGACACATTTCTATAGAAATTATATTTCAACAAAATTTTTCGTATAGAAAAAAATTGCGACAAAATATTTTCTATTAGAAATAAAATTTTGGACAAAATTTTTTTAGAAATAAATTTTTGGCAAGAAATTTTCATAGAAAATAAAGTTTTGCATAAAATTTACTATTAGGAATAAAACTTTGGACAACATTCCTATAGAAATAAAATTTTGAATATAATTTTCTATAGAAATACAATTTTGACAAAAAAAAATTTAATAAAACATTTACGGTTTAACAAGACAATGGGTCCGTACACAAATAAAATCTAAAACACTAAAACTTGAAAATATTTCTTATTCAGAAAAAAAAATCTGTGCAAAAACATTTCTCATGATATTACAATTTTGACAACAGTTTTCTATCAGAAATAAAATTTTTGACATAAACTTTTCTTACTAAAAAACAATTGTAACAAAAAAACTTTCTAAATAAAAATAAAATGTTAACAAAAATTCTATCTATAGGACAAAAGATTTTGACAAAAAGTTTGGTATTAAAAAAGAAAATTTGGCAAAATTTTCTATAGAAATAAATATTCTGACAAAATTTTTCTATGGAAAAGTTAAATTTGGCAAAATTTCTATTATAAAATAACATATTCTATATAAATAAAATTTTGACAATACTCTTTCTATTAAATGGAAATTTGACAAATTTCAGGATTAGCAGATAAAATTTAATCCAAATTTATTGATGGAAATAAAATCTTTCGACTCAAATTGCTGATGGAAAATAAAATGTTTGACAAATTTCTCTATGGAAATTAAATTATTTGACTAAGCTTTTCTATACGAAATAACATTTTTACTAAATTTAATATAGAAATAAAATGTTTTCAATATTATATGAAATTTTGACAAAATTTTCTTATACAGAAATAAAATTTTTACCAAATATTTTTCATATTAGAATAAATTTCTATATTTCCGAGCTCAATCTCATGCAATAACAATGCTCTCTGACGTTATTTGCATCTGGCAAAAGAAACTAGTATATTTAAAAAAAAAAAAATATAATTTCCCCACAAAAACACTACACCATAATTTCCTTTCGTTCAATATAACATGTATCCACTAATAATCCCTTAGATATATACCTACATGGTTGAAAACCCCTCAAATTAAAAAAAATCGGCGTAATTTAAGGCTTATAGAGCCACTAAGCACTGAATCATTGAATGTGTGACGAGACTCGGAAGGGCGAGCGAAAATACACGTCTCATTTGGTGTGTGTCTGTCTTCAGGAGTGTCAAGTGTCCAAGAAGATTTCGCTGGCAAAATCTCTCTTACAATATAGCACACTGTCGATTGGTGTGCAAACTGCCCTTCTAAAAGTCATTTTTATGATGAGTGATTTCCACTATCCTTTAATGGCATGTTACAAAAAGCATCCCCAGCTATGGTTTGCCTTTACGATTTATCGCGTAAAAACCATGGAAAATTGACTGGGCACTATGATATAGCTTTCGCAAATCAACAAAATTAAAAAATAACGGGACTGTTAACATGTATCAATTTGTTTTTTTGCCTGTTGATAGTTAACCAAGGCAATTCATTTTTGATTACCACCCTTCCGCGTTCAGACTTCACATAAAGCGTAACACAACCTCATCGCCCAGTCCCATCTGGGTCACAATTGGGTTTGGCAACACGCCCATCTACTTCCCTCGCAGCTCATTCATTTGCTAAGTTTTGAAAAATGTCAACAACACTCAAAAGCTACAAGATCGATAGCATTGATATTGTTTTGTGGACACAGAGTTCTAACAAACAGACCCTGGGTTACAATTCCTTTCATTCGTTACTTCATTCCAAAATAATTTGGTTTTGTGCAGTCGTATAGGGTAACTTTTATACTGACGATGGCGACACAGGTGGGCAGAATTGTACAATATATAAAAAAAATCTTAAATTCATTATAGGAATCATAGAATTTAGGTTTTCTATAGGAAAACTTTAATTTAAGCTTGCTGAGCTTAGATTTTTTCTGTAGTACACATTTTAAATTTAGCCTGGCTGAATAAGGTGTTTTAATCAGGTAAAACTTTATTCAGCCAAGAACCTGAATTATAGTTTTCCTATATGAAACCTATTCAGGCCAGGCTGACATTAAGACTTCTTTCTATCGAAAACATTGTATTTAAGCCAGGCTGAATTAAAGTTTTTCTATAAGAAACCTTATTTCAAGCCAAGCTGAATTAAAAGCTTTTTCTTATTAGGTACCTTATTCACCTGGGCTATTTAAAGTTTTCCCATAAAAACCTATTCAGCCAGGCAGAATTTTAAAATTTAATTTCAGCTTGGCTGAATAAGTTTTCTATAGGAGAAACCTAATTCAGTAGGCCTGAAGTAAGGTTTCTATACGAAGAACCAGGGAAGAATCAAAATTTCCTACAGAAACCAATTCACAGGAAAACTTAAGTTTCAGCGTGGTCGACTGAATAAGGTTTTCTATGGGAAATCTTTATTTCAAACATGTCGAATAGGTATTTCCATAGGAATACGTAAAAGCCAAGCTAAATTAAAGTTTTCAGCTAAGCTGTATTAAAGTTTTCTTATAGAAAACCTTATTCACCTAGGCTGAATTAAAGTTTTCCCATAGAAAACCTTATTCAGCCACGCTGAATTAAAGTTTTCCTATGAATTAGGTTTTCTGTAGGAATTTTTGATTCTTCCTGGCTGCATTAGGTTTTCTATGGGAAAACTTTAATTCAGCCCAGGTGAATCAGATTTTCTATAAGAAAACTTTAATTCAGCTTAGCTGAAAACTTTAATTCAGCTTGGCTACTAAGTTTTCCTATGGAAACCCTTATTTAGCCACGCTGAAATAAAGTTTTCCCATAAGAAAACCTCTATTCAGGCTGAAAAAGGTTATAGAAACCCTTATTCAGCCAAGCTGAATTAGGTTTACTGTAGAAAAATTTTTGATTCTGCCTTGGCTGCATTAGGTTTTCTATGGGAAAACTTTTAATTCAGCCCAGAGGTGAATAAGATTTCTATAAGAAAATTTAATTCAGCTTAGCTGAAAACTTTAATTCACCTTGGCTATTAAGTTTTCCTATGGAAAACCTTGTTCAGCCTCGCTGAAATAAATTTTCCCATAGATAACCTTATTTCAGCCAGGCGAATGAAGTTTTCTATCGAAACCTTTTTAAGCGAGGCTGAATTAAAGCTTTCCTATTAGAAAACCTTATTCAGCCAAGAAGGTTACTGCAGTGTTTCGTAGAAAATTTTAATTCTGCCTAGCTGAATTTAGGTTTCTATGGGAAAACTTTAAATCAGCCCAGGTGAATAAGGTTTTCTATGGGAAAACTTTAATTCAGCCCAGGTGAATAAGGTTTTCTATAAGAAAACCTTAATTCAGCCTGGCTGAATAAGGTTTGCTATAAGAAAGCTTTAATTCAGCCTGGCTGAAAAAGGTTTTCTATAGGAAAACTTTAATTCAGCCTGGCTGAACAAGGTTTTCTACAGGAAATATTTAATTCAGCGTAACTGAAAAAGGTTTTCTATAGGAAAACTTTAATTCAGCCTGGCTTAATAAGGTTTTCTATAGGAAAACCTTAATTCAGCTTGGCTGAATAAGGTTTTCTAAAGGAAAACTTTAATTCAGCCTGGCTGAATAAGGTTTTCTACAGGAAATCTTTAATTCAGCCTGGCTGAATTAGGGCTTTATAGGAAAACTTTAAGGTTTTCTACAGGATAAGGTAGAAAAACCCTTCTGAATAAGGTTGTCTGCAGGAAATCTTTAATTCAGCTTAACTGAAAAAGGTTTTCTATAGGAAAACTTTAATTCAGCCTGGCTTAATAAGGTTTTC
>PGFW01025234.1:9121-24482 GCA_003123925.1 Haematobia irritans
CTTTCACACATCTTAAAGGATCGACTAAAAATCAGACAAAAAATATTTTTTCAACATATTTACAAATATCAATAGGAAACAGAGTAATATATCCTATTGGAATTTTTCTTCATCGATTTTTTCATTCCCAAAATATTAAATGAATATTCAATATTATAATCTTATATTTTCTTTCTAAAAATATTACTACTAATTAAATAAGTTTATAAAGCTATCGTCATTTTCAAGACTTCTTCAAAAACAAAATAAAGAAAGAAAATTTTCTTAGACCAGATGTCCATGATTAATTAATTAAAAAGGGGTTTCCTCATACCTGACCCCTTCGATCCTCCATGATTGATGCATTCCTCATTTTATGGGTTATTCAACCAAAAAAGTTTTTTTAATTTTTTAAACTTTCCTAATAGCTCAGCTTGCAATAAAGAACATAAGTTTTGTGTTCAAAATAAATTTTCCATTGAGACACAAGGACCCTGACTCAAGTTTTTATGAACTGTATACGACAGAGGGCCAGTGTCATCAACATTTCCAACATTCAAACATCTCATAGTCATTGTCGCCTCCTGCCTTTGTCTTATTCGAAAAGTTTCATTTGACACAAAATTACTGTCACTTAACACTTTTTGGACAGAGGATTACAGAGGACACAGTGACGCTGTTAAATTAATTAATATAATCAAATTTATTGAGTTGTTCTCCACTACAGATAAGTTCTTTTTGGTTTTAAGATAACGCTGAATTGACTCAAACCGGGTGAAGATTATTGTGAATAATTGTAGGACTAATGGTGAGGATAATAGCTGGTAAAGTCGCTTTTAACTGGGCCCAAGAGAGAATTATTGTATAGTAAATTTGTAACATAACATGAATTTAAAACTTGGTGCATTATTCGCTTTGGCTTTTAATGATTCACATTAAATTAAACTATTTGTTGTAATTAAATTTTAATTAAATTTCTGGTGGATGTTATTTCAATAGGATTAAGAACAATGCGTACAATTTCTAAAGATTATATACAAATCTTTTAAATGAATGTCATTATTTTAAATGGAACATGGTGAAATTGGTAAGAATCACAGCAGTGCGCCAAGGGACAAAGTATCATAATTCCTCCATGGAAATTAAGGATAGGCAAGCCTGATAGTTGAGCTTACTCATGATTAAATTTTATTGTAGGCCTCTTTATTTGACTGATATTTGAGGTCAATCTGGGACATTGCGGCCGGTTGTACCAAAAAAATATAAAATCTCTTAATTTTTAAAGAAAAGTATATTTTCAGTATCAACGTTAATACATTTTACGAAACATTCGTAAAATTGAGGAAGATAACACCGATTTAATCACTCTAGTAGGGTAGCTGTTTGAAGCCAAAATTCTTCGCCAAGTGGGACTGGCTAAGAATCAATTAAAGACCAGGGAACATTTTACCTTCCAAATAAAGAATCGATTGAAGGACCGATTGGACCGTTTACAATTTTTTTTTAGAATCCAAAGATACTCCTCCTTTCCACTGGCAATAAAAACAAAACTAATACGTTATAGTAAATTACTCTTGCATCATGTGTTGTGACCAAGTTTACTGAAAAAAAGCATACCCGGTTCCAAAGATTTTATCTTTGTGCTAATAATTTTCCAAGCCAAAGAATCGAAGAATTGAAATTAGGATACTTTTAAGATACAATTATCATTTAAATTAGAATTTTGTGTGCGTGATTCTAGGAAACAAATTATAATTTATTCGGCTTTTCAGCTTTCTTCTTCATGTACAATCAAAGTCCTTTTAAAACTGTGTTAACGACAACTTAAATTTCCAAATTCAGACCCGACTTCAATTAGAAATTATGCTATGGTTTAAGTAAAAAATGTCTTTGAAATAAAGTATTGAAAAACATCTCCTCACACAAAAAAAAATCTGATTCAATCACGAAATTAATTGATCTAATTAATTTTTTAATTGAAATGTCTTCAATCACAGAAATGATAGTATCAATCAAAAAATTAATTGAACCAATTAAAAAATTAATTGATACTACTAATTTGTGTGATTGATTTTTATTTCAATTAAAAAATTTGTCGAATCAATTAAATTTTTAATTGAATATTTTTTAAAACTCAATTAAGATTTTAATTGAAAACATTTTCGTCAAATTTTTTTCTGTACTATTTTTGAACGCTTTTTTGCTATATAGTGCAGATACAAAAAGTCAACAAATCTAAAGACAATTTCTTTAATTTTAAAGAATTTTTCAGAATTATTAAAGCCAAATTGATATCTCTCCTTCATTTAAAGATACCCAGTTTAAAGTCGAATCACTTAACTATGAGGAAGAAATACAATGAAAAGTTTATAAACCTTTGGACAAGGAAAAAAATTTATCGAATCAATTAAATTTTTAATTGAATATTTTTTAAAACTCAATTAAGATTTTAATTGAAAACATTTTCGTCAAATTTTTTTCTGTACTATTTTTGAACGGCTTTTTGCTATATAGTGCAGAAAGTCAAAAAGTCAACAAATCTAAAGACAATTTCTTTAATTTTAAAGAATTTTTAGCAGAAATTATTAAAGCCAATTGATATCTCTCCTTCATTTAAAGATACCCAGTTTAAAGTCGAATCATTTAACTATGAGGAAGAAATACAATGAAAAGTTTATAAACCTTTGGACAAGGAAAAAAATTTATATCAAAGAAATGAGACTTCTGTGCTAAGCAAAATTCAAATTCATATTTTAGGGACATGAAATTTCTGGCCTTTTTTTATCGGTCCTTCATTAAATTGGAACTAAAATTTAAATAGAAATTTCAGCAAAAAATTCAATCATCGATTATCAATTTTGTAAATGGAAATTGCTTTTCAAAATTTGTATAAAATTCTACTTTCCCTCATATACTCCCACACAATAGTTAAGGTTAAATAGCGTTCAATGTTTATAAAACCATAGAAAGTCAAACAAGCATTCGAAAAATACAGACCATTCAATAATCAGAACGCCAAAATCAATATTGGAATATGAAAGAGCCAAAAAAAGAGAAAAAACAAAAATTGTAAACTATGAATGTCCTCCGAATATGATTTCGATAAAGGTCCTCCTTTATCTAAGCTACATTATAGCCATAAAGACAATGACAGCCAGGAATCCACCCATGTCATTGAAGACATCCAAGCCAACGAACAAAGGATAAGAAACGAAAGCTTTGTCCAAATTATCCCATTTGTATGAACAAAAGGATACTTCGTTTATATCGCCCATGCAAAAGACAAATTGCTCTTGGTAAGAGTACCAAGTATCGTATAAGGCGTTCGGAGTCACATTAGTAAGTAAACACCCACCAAGCTCTTCAAAAAATTACACTTGTGCTTTGGGGTTAAATGTTAGGTCAAACGCATCTCCGTGATGGGATTTCTTGCCTACCTTATCTGCTTTTCTAAGCAACATCGCGATTGATTAAAAGCGAAGTGTGTATCAAGAGAGTATATCGAGTGTGTGTGTATAGTTGTGATTATGTTCAACTCTGACGAATTCAACAAACAGTTGTGATTGGTAAAAAGCAAAGAGAAGAACACTACCATGAAAAGTTATTGTCCTTTAATAATAGGCAATTCATATTACGAGGCTATACAACATTGAAGAAGTGGTGTCCAACCATTTCATAAAAAATGTGTCTTTTTGAACTCTAAGAATTTGTTAGCAAAAAAGTAAATTCCGTCCGTGCACCAAAGGAAACTCTAATGGTACCAACGCCAGCAAATAAACTTGGAATTCTTCTAAAGACACAACTTAAAAGCACTTCCCAAAAATGCCCTCCCAAAGATGTTCTTTATTTTACGTACACAGGAAGTTCATATTGATTGCAATTGTTTTAAAAAAAAACTCGCTTTTTTCATATTTTTTAATAAGAAATTTTTAATTATTTTTGTTTTAAAAATAGGTTTAAAAAGAGAGTAAGAATTCAATTAAAAATGTTAAAAATTATTTAAATTTAAAATTCATCGCTTCTGCGCCAATTTTGCAACCCAACTTCTCGGATCCAAAAGGAACATTTTCCCACTATTTTTGGCAAGAACGCTTTTTCAACTAGTAAACCATACATTCTTCAACCGTAATAAACCTTTAGTTTTTTGTTTGTTTATTTTGCGTATAAATTTAACTGCGAAATGAATTGTGAAAGAGTACGAAAGTACAAAATACGTGGAATGAAGGCAGGTTTATTTATTTAAACCTGCCCAAAACTTGTGTTTATTTGTTTAATTTAAAGGAAATATAAAATTTGCAAATTCAGAATATTCAAGAAGACCGCTCCTTGCAAATCCGCAGTTTTATTAGACACAATTTCTGTTTTTAAAATGGTAGATATATCGTCAAACTTAATTATATTTTGTTTTGAAATCGATTTAAAACAAACCCAAATAACAATATCAATATTTGTGTACTCTTCGTGCACGTCCTTAATTCTAGTCAAAATATACAAAAGTAACTTTTTCCCCCTTTTCGCAAATTTAAGTGGCAAATTCGTTGACATCCTATCCAGTGTTAAGAATTCTTTAAAATAAATTTCGCCGAATACGATATTTGAAGCGATTTTCATTTTAAGATATAGTATATTTTCCTAAGTAATCCTAAAACCGCAACATTGTTTCTTTTAACGACCTTCAAAGCATAGCCATGTTCTAAGCATTTTTTGGCTAATATGGCAATGGGTGGTTCATAATCACTTTCAATAGTCATTACCTTACCATTTTAATTCGCGTTGTACGTTTATGTGTAACTGGCAATAATCTTTTAGCTGGTTTTTTGCTTTGTTGGCATGTTGAGTTTGGCAAAGTGTGCAAAATATTTCATATTAAGCTTTTTAAGATCTTTTCGCCCATAAACTCGGAAGGGAAGTTAATTTCCTTGTACTTGAAAATTTTTCAACGAGTAAGGGGGTATACTAGCATACTTTTGACATTTCAAAAAAAATAAATAGTGATGGTAATATATAATTGAAGGATATTTAGTTTATTCCAGTTTGTGTGTGTGTTATTTTTTAAAAGGTGTATGTATAGGAATGTAAATGTATGTATACGATTTCGCCATGTTTCCTTGTAATTTCAACAAGCAGTTTTCTACATTAAAACTGGTATCAAAATTGGGCTTATTAATTAAATATTTATTATTTAATTTATAGTTGTATACTAAAATTTAATAGATAAATATAATTTAGTATAAAGATAAAAAGCATTGACAACTGAGGCGCATCAGCTAAAATTAATATTTAGAGTGAGCAAATTTGGTTCAAATCGTCAGAATTTAGATTATAGCTCCCATATATAATGTAATGCCCTGAATTTAAAGAGAAATATGGTAGAAACTAGTTCAAAATGTTTTACCACCATTTTTAAAGGATTTACTCCAAATTGGCAAATGATAATTTAAAGTCCGGTACTCTGTTCGGTTTTCGCGTTGAAAACTCCATAACAAAACACAAATGCGAAAAACTAGGCGGAAATTTTCTCAATTAGGGTACTTTTGTTTTTTTTCGAGTTGAAAAAACTGACGTTTATAGCATGGCGCCATTTGCAATGTGAATTAAAAAAATAATTTAATTTTTATTAAATACTATTTGTGTGGGTTTACAAATGGCAAACAGCTGATCATATTTTTGTTTACCGAATAATATACCAAAGGATCAAGGAGTAGCAGATCAATTGTCAAAGGAAAAAAACGCAAATGCTAAATTTTTGTGATAGCAAAGCGCAGAAACCACCAAAACTTAATTCAATAATCGCTCCCTGTTTAATAGCGCTCCCTGTAACCTAAATAAACACCGCTTCTAATGTGCGAATTAAACATCGCTCTTTGTGATGAGTGTACCTGCATTTTTGTGTAAGGGCGTAAGCAAATTTTTAGGGTGCATATAAACTTCAAGATTTAGCTGGCTGAACCATCCGGAAAAACGTTAAACTTATGTTAAGCAGTCACTGCTAATATTTTTGGAAGCAATCGGTTTGCTTCAACAGAAGGAAATAATCGAGAAAGGTTTCAGCGGTTAAAAACTAGAAGTGGGCCCATATTAATACGGTACTTTTTAGTTAATGTGTGGTATCACATATGGACTGAAATAATATTTTTTTACGCAAGAATGAACATAGTACCGGGCCATTTACTCAGAAAATAGTTTAGATTTAGCGTTAGCCCATTTAAATATTATGTCTAGAGATTTTTTTAGAATTGTGTAAATTTTCTGTCCAAATCGGTTCAGGTTTAAATAATATGTATATTGACAATATAAAGCTCCACTACAAATTTGAATGATTTGAGGGAGGTATCAAAAATTTGAGCCTACAAAGTAAAGACCAGCCAGAATTTACTGTTTTTTTAAAAATAAATTAAATTTTCCACGAAACTATTTGGGAAAATATTTTGGTGCTAATTTTCCTTTCCTGTGTATAAACAGCATTAAATTCCTCAATAAAAAATATACCAACCCATACGTTTCCACCAAGATTTTGGATTGGGGAAGGTTATAGTATTATAAATTATTTCGTTCTATGTGAACGTGTTTGTTATGTTTTAAAATCAATATTTAGTTACATATTTTATGATAGAAAGTGACATCGCGGATTCAATATACACTTATAAGAAGATTGCATAAAATAAAAATTGTAAGATCTTTGCTTTAACAGATTTGGGATTGAATTATGACCACAATAAAGAAAAAGACATTTTTTTTAAGATTCCAAAAAAAAATCTATGATTTTCATTTTTCATCTAAAACTATCTTAGATAGACCTTTCTTGCCAGTGTACCATAGAAATTATCCCCTAAGCAAACTCGTTATCCACAGCTCACTATATCAACCTCCCTATATTAACAATGTCACAAATTCTTAAACTATGATACTGGATTCCATATATCTTTCGTTTTTTTTCAGCAACTGCATTGAAACAACTATATGCAAATAATCTTTTACTGCTCTTCAAAAAATTTGAAATATCTAGAATTAGTTAAGGTTATAGTTCAGTACTGGAAAAATTCTTATAAACAAGGTATTCTTTTTGACTTTTCGCCTAAAATGGGGGAATGGAATCCAACTGAAAACATGTAAAAGTTTTCTGTGGCTCATCTTCCAAGAAAACTGATCAATATGCGATTACATTCCCTCTATCATGTGATGTCCTTTTTTAGGTACAATGAACATTAGCTAAGGTTAATGGGGATTTACAAAGATTTCATTTAAACTTGTTGGTTACAAAGGATAAAATGCTCGTCCATATGCCAATGAACTTGGGTATTGTTACGAATTGTAAAAAAGTTTGAAAAATATTAAAATGTTGTATCATTTTGGGGGAAAAAACTTTAAGCCAAAGGGCATTGCTAAACTAGGGAAGATTGAAGCTTTGCAAGGATACTTGAAGTTATTTAATTGACAAATGTCATGACGAAACCGATTTGGGATAATACACCAATAGGCAGGAAAGTAATATGATGGTATAAGGAAGGAAACTGAAATTTGAAACTCTGTGTAACTGGTAGTAATAACAATTTTTGAAAATACAATGAAATGAAGAATAAATAATTGAATAAACAATATGGCATTTAAAATGCTATAAATGTAGAACCACTCATTTCCGCGAACCACTTCGCTCACACCAAAAAATTGAAGTTCTTCAAAGGGCACAACTTAAGTGCAGCTTCCAATGATGTTCTTCTTTATTTTTAACTACCCAGGAAGTTCTTTTAATTCGATTTTTATAACTTGTTTTTTTTCAATCACTTTTATTCCTAGGTAGAGCTACTGTTGGTCTGGCCAGACCAAATATGACTTTGAGCCTTAGTGATCGATAAAGCTTATCGTCTATCCTAGGGATTAATCGGGTAATTTTAATTTTTTTTGTTTCAAATGGTTAAAAAAGATGTAAGAACTCCATAAAATGGTACAAATCCATTTAAACTTTGTAGAAAAGAAATGGCTAAAATCCAATCCTGAAAAAATTGTGAATTCTTGGAAAATATTTGAGGTCAAACGTTTCCCATCAGCGTTAAGAATCCATTAAAAAATTAATAAAAATTATTTATTTTGACAAAAATATTACAGAATTTTTTAATTTACGATCCAAAACATTGAATTCCAGCAGATCACACCTACGAAAGTGATGCAAATTCAAGTTGGCAACGGGCTGTTGAAATGGAGGACTTCCATCATATGACAAGCCCAATAATTTAAATGTATCGCTTCCTGCGGTCAATTTGCACAGCATTCCGTATCCAAAAAAGAACATTTTCATTACTTATTTTGGCGACACTTTTTTTTGGCTGGTTAATTAAAGTAGTTTTCAACACGCTGAAATATTTTTAAAATTACGAATGACCAATACCCAAGTGATGTATGTATTTTACTAATCCATATGCTTTTACGCAACACCGATCTAATTGTATAAAAACGTAAAATCAAAAAATAAGAAAACAACAACTTTTTAAAAGTAGTGCATATTTTTTTTGGATTTATATTTGCGTATATTGATTTATTTGATGGATATTTTGAAAGAAAAAAAATTTAGTAACAATTATTTATATAGTCCTGTGAGGAATGATAATTCCATAAAGAATGAATAAATAAATGTCTAGCGTTGGTGGATGACTACACCCTCAAAAAAAAACCCCTCTCCCCGCTTTTTAAGCATATGTTCGCAAAAAAAACCCTAATTTTTTTTGCAGGAAGCACTATTATTAAGTTGGATACTGCAAAGACATAATATGTTTGTTTTTATGTGAAACATATTATATGTTTGGAGCATTTGGAGGCGCCAAAATATATATAATGCTTCGGAAGAAATTTATTTCCCCAAAGAACGATTGTGGCTCATTCCTAACATAGCTCGTTATTTTTCACGTTCCACGAAATATTTTAATTCTTGGCACCTTTTTCTGTAATAACAAAAATGTTGAAGAATTAAGTCACTTTTATAAATTTTTATAAAATTTTACCTTTTTCGCCTGCACGGAGAAATACGAAGCCGAGTACGCATAACAGTTTGTAAGCCAACCAACACTATCCACTGGCTACGTAGCTGTTTCTTGTCACCAGCAGAATAATTATCGTTAATAAGTTACATTCATATAGCATAGTTTGGCAGCGCCACCGACGAGCGCATGCAAACATAACATTATTTAGCCAGAAACAATACATTTGTTTGCCACGTTGGAGCAGTGTTAGCATGCTCTGGGCCTTGCAATGGCAAAGGGTCGTGGGTTCAATCCCTGCTGCGACCGATAACTTGTTGTTTTTTTTTTAATATTGGCAAGCATTTATATTTATCTATATTTTAAATTTTTATAATGAAAACTTCGATTTCATTCAATTTTGTTGCCTTATCAATAAAACAGTTTTCCCGAAACGAACATACCTAGCGGTTTCAGCAAAGAAATTGTTTCTTCACAACCATATGATATGTTTAGTCGAAATTTGTAAATTTATATATGTTTGGCATGCACACACTATGATTTTTATGATACATTTATGCCCCAAACATAATAATTAATTTCTATACATATTAACATAGATGTCCCAAAGCATTTAAGTAGTTAGTTTAGGAACATTACATGTTATGCACTTAAATAAATATTGTGTTTTTAAAAATATGTGCCGCGAAAACACACTTTGTTTTAATATCGAACATATGAAAAACCATATTTTTTCTAAGAGTGTATGGATATTTCACAACAAAGCAGGCCATGAATCTATGAAGTATGATTTAAATTGATTAAATTTTTCACAATTGTTTTGTATCCGCAATACAGGATATGAATAGGAAAATTAATTAACTCAAATTAATTGGCAGCCAGTTAATGGAAGTCAATTGGAAAACAATATTTACATAAAGTATTTCTATTTACTCAAAAATTATGTTTGATTTGTTAATATAGCATACCTTGAGGCTGATAAAAACATTATATGTATTGCATAAATAATGTAAAATATGCAATTTCAAAAAAATACCCATGTAAGGTTTATATTAAAACCTTGAATATTTTAATAAATAAATAATCAAGTGGTGTGAATACTGGCTACTACTACACTCAAAAAAAAAACAGTTTACTTGTATCGGCCAAGATTTTGAACCTTCGCCTTAAGGATTATTGGTAATTGATTCCGAGCCAAAAGATGCGGCTTTTCTTTAAAATAAAGAAAAATTTTGTGACCTAATCTGGCTTTAAATCTAGGGCCAATAAATTAAAATTAGGATACAGATCTCATTTATCAAAATTTCCATTCTCTTTTCGCGTTTATTAATAATGGTACTTACTACAAACAAATACGCAGTTTAAAAATCCACATTATAAAGGATACTTCAAAGTTAAAAAAATGTTGTTCTTAATTTGCCAAAAAAAAAAAAAAAAAAAACTTTAAATAAAGATCGCTGAAAATCCTCAAAAAATACAGTCTTAAAGCCTAAATATTTTGAAGGCATTGTTATCTAAGTTTCTTATATTTCAGTTAATTTGAGAGACATTTCTTTAAATTCAAAAAATGTATTTCCTTTACTTTAAGGAAAATTAAAGCTTAGTTGCAAAGACATAGGGACTTTAAGGGAGGGAACGCAAATTTACAAAATTTGTGTCCTAGATTTAATGAAAAATAATTTTTGGAAGGCAAAGATTATAAACTTTATTTTTAATTATAAAATTTCCAAATTATTTTAAAGAAAATTTGACCTATAATGTTTTTATAAATATTCGCATCCTAAAAATGAGGTTGCGTATCCTTTAATATCACGTAAATATTTTTTCAGTGTAGTAATGAAATAAAGCATCTCATTGTTTAAAGCACAAACTGTTTAAAGTAAGGCCAAAATTACTTTTTTTTTAATAAAATCTGGATATCCAAAAAGCATTTTTATGTAACTAATTATTACAAAACATTAAAAAGCTTTTAAGAATATTGCATACATTTAGGGATGTATATTTAATCTAACATTAAACATAGTTCAGTACAATGTGTCATAAATAATCCTTTGTTGGCTTATAACTGTTATGGTATCTTAATAGCAAAGAATGCATAGAACAGAAACTCTATGAAAGTGTAAATTAACTAATTAAATTATCATCTTAGTTTTTTTAGTCAGCTCAGAACCTGTGAAAGCAACTGGAGCGAATTCCAAGATTATAAATAGTGAATTCCTGGATTAACCAAGCGCTTCTACTTTTTTCAAAACGACTCCATGACTTCAGTACAATAGAACTTAAAGGAAGCCAGACAATTTATAAAAATGCTTAACATTTTAATCACAAATTTATGTTTGTTGGTTAATTAATTTTTTCATAGCGAATACCTTAGGCTAGTCGCAAAAACCAAGAAATCTAATGGACAGAATGTGAATAAAAGTCAAAGTTTTAAACATTAAAATGTCAATTTTCAAACTTTTATGTTCAAATAAGTAAGTCGCAAGTATTTAGTAGCCCAATTTAAATGTAGATGAAATGTGGCCACATGAGCAGCATTCTGTGTTTTTTGTGCATCAAAATTCGCGCTGAAATGGAAAATAAATAGAAAAAAAATATTTGTACACCAATTTTTATTTTAAAAAGTTAGAAATTACCCAAAAATAAATGGATTTTGGCTATTTATAATATAGCAAAAATAAAACCAGAAGATGTTTAGTTAATTATTACTAAAATAGGCTATTTTAAATTTTTTAATTCTATAATTTAAATAAATTAAAGCTTTTTTAAATGAATTTTCATTACATATTTCAATCAACTTTCGTTTAACATTTAGTTATTTCCATGTGACTTAAAAACACCTATATACGCGCATAAAACTAAAAAATTTTAAAAGTTTAAAATCTTTCACAAAACAGACATTTAATTTAAATTTATTTTGTTACCCTTTTCCTCTTTGAATTTGCTCATTTAAATAATGGCTCTCGCATAACAACAAAACTCTACACCAAAGGCAACTGGCGCCGCGCGCAACCCAGACACATTATATAAGACTAAGTTTTCGAAGGAACACCGTTTTCATGTCTTGCGCTTCAGCGTGAATTTTAATAGATATAAGGTCCCTAAATAGATACTCCTACCTAAAATAAAAGGAAATTCCAAAAGAAAGGGAAAGGCCCACAAAACAGAAATGCGGAAGAATTTCCTTAAAGCAAACAATTCAATCTTGTCATTATGTGCCAAGATAACATAAAAGCGTTGGCCTCGGTAATATTTTGATGAACTTAAATTGGGGTATTGGCATTTAAAGCATTAGCAACATTAAGTCGAAACATGTAGCAATGTTTATAATAAAAATTTAAAATTGAATATTTTTTGGAAAATTCTTTTAAATTCAAAATATTTCACAAAAAACCGATTTTCAAAAACACAAATCATTTGTAACACATGATGACTAAAATCATACATTTATATACTAATATATCTAACAAAAATGTAATATTAGCATGTGACCCGCGCAACAAAAGATGAATATTATTGCTTTTTTTGGGGTTAGATTGCTTAGTAATTTAATCAATAATCAATATAGAAGCAAAACACAGCTAATTGTGATCATTCTTTGGCAAATTCAAATTAAATTTCCAGGAATTTTGGCAATTAACAAAGCAGGCTTTTGTTTTGGTAGTTGGAGGCTACAGTTTATATTGTTGCCCAAAAATATGCTATAAATTTGTTTGAAAATTTCAATTTGAAAATTCCTATAGCGCTTTTGGGTTAATGTGTTGAAATATTGATTTATAATTTCAGTAAGTGGATTTCGTATAATTAAGTGGTTGGTAAAAGCCCAAAAAGTTCTATAAAATTATATAGAAATTTTAATGCAATATGGCGTAAATTCGAAATTATTCATATTAATCTCATTTGAAACAAGTATTGCATTAAAATGTTATTAGTTAAAATATTAGTTAATATTGTTATAAGTCCTTTAAAATCTAATATCAGCTTTACGTAAAGGATTATATGAACATATTTGTGAATAAGGTATTACCCGAAAGAAAAATATGCTACGTGGTTTTAAGATTACGGCAACCCTAAAAATTTTAGGAATGCCACAATTTACTCAAATATTAAGGGAAAATTTCTTTAAATTATGAAAATTTAAAAATCTTGCTTCAAAATTTTTTGATACAAGTTTAGGACAAAAATTTTAAGTAAATTTGCGTCCCTCCTTTAAAGTCGTAATGTCTTTGAAACTAAAGCAAATTTTTCCTTAGAGTAAAAGAAAAACATTTTAGATTTAAAAAAGTTTTCATTAAAATCAACTAAGTATTGCGAATTTGTAAAATTTAAGATAAAAAACGCTTAAATACAAGCTTCAAATACTGTATATTTGGTTACGAAATCATAGCCAACTTCCTTAAGTCAAAGTCAACATTTTTGAAATCATTTTGTTTTTAAGCTGTAGAGTAAAAATTATAACCAATATGGGTCAATAAAAAAATAAAAACATCTTTAAAAGTGTAATGAATTTTCGTGTCAAAAATTTAAAAATTTTCATTTTCAGAAAAATCCAATTTTTATCTCACATGAATATCAAAACGAACTTTCAAATATAGAAAAAAACCCAAATTGACTTAAAATTGAAGGGAGCTGCTTTTCTTTGAAATGAGTTTTTGGTACGAAATACGAACCAAGATGGAGCATTATGCCTTTGTCCAAAATTCATTGACCTCAATATTTTATATCTCCTTGTCATGCCACTTCAAGTGCTCATAAAGTTGTTTACGAATTTCATAAAAATAGCTAACATAAGACAAACGAAAAGGATTCTCTGGAAACCATACATGATAAGTTGTAAACTTCTGTCAAATAGAAGTAAATGCCCATTAAATTTCATTGTTTCTATTTTATGAGGACATCAGCAAGATGAAGTGATTTTAATGGAAACCTTAAGGAAAGCAAGAGTTATTTCAACATAAAACAAAGGAACAAAAAAACATACAAAACACAGATAAATTGTAGATATGAAAATATTTTTCATATGATTTCCAACAGGGCGCTTTATCTAAATTTTATCAACATTTTTATTATAATGATTCGATATGACAATAAAATAGTTCATGTAGATGGAATTTTAAAAAATTTAAAAATACGTCTCCGCATATATGGTATCACTCAAATTCTTTACCAAATTTTAATATCAAATAAAATTGAAACGTTCAAGATATTAATCTAGCACAGATGCTGATCAAAGTCCCTAGCACTCTGACTAGTACTTGAGTCTAAGGTATTAAAAAAAAGTCGACTATGTCTAGGATGTAAAAATATATTTTTTTTTTTTTTTTATCATTTCATATGCAAACCTAATTTGGTGTTAGAAATGAAATTTTTAATGCATTATTATGTGTGTAATACCAATTTATTTCATTCCAGTGTACGCCATACGTATGAGTAGTTATTAATATATAACATTCAATAAATCACTTGGACAAACGGAGGCGTAATGAATTTTTTAAAAATATTGTTGCATTTGTGAGCTAGGGAATAAATTTATAACATTGTATGATAATTGGATTGGTAAGAATTTTTTGAAAACACTTGATTTATAAAATATATGGGGTCTATACTTCCCACTTAACGCAGTTGGCAATCGCTATTCGAGAGAAAAGGAAATTCGGTAGGTACACTGAAAAAAGCATACCGGCTTCGCAAAGAATTGTCTTTAGCGTTAAAAATTTTGGTATTGATTCCGAGCCAAAGAACGGATCCCGCGACGATAATACATAAGGATACTTTTAAGACACAATTTCTCTTTAAAAATCGGTTTGTGTACTTGCTTCTAGGAAGGCAAATTTTAATTTTTCCTTTTTAGCTTTTTTTCTTCATATGCTAATCAGAAGTCCTGTAAAAACAAGTAACGATGACTTTATTTTTCAAATAAAGACTCGACCATCTAGTAAGAAATAATAAACTGTGTTTCAAAAGTCTTTAAAAAAGTCCTTTAAAATAAAGTGTTGAAAAAGCATGTTCCTAATATTGAACGATTTTTTCTCTGGCAAAAAGACAGCCAACAAATTTAAAAGACAATTTCATTAAATTTAAAGATTTTTCATAAAATTATTAAGTCAAAGTTGAACCTAGCCAAACATTTTTTCTTTCATGTTAGATGTCCATTTTTAAATCCAAATCACTTAATTAATAAGGAGCAATACGACTTCATTGAAAGTTTTATCGACCTTATGTCAAGGAAAAAACTTTATACTAGAGAAATTGCGTCCTAATGCTAAGCAAATTTTGCATTCGAATTTTAAAAAGACAATGAAATCTTTGAACTTCATAAAGCGACAAATATTTTTTTCAAGTGTAGGTATTTCCTTTTTTGGTTCCCTCAGCAATGTCATGACAGAAGTTAATTGCTATACTAAGAAATCTTG
>PGFW01025248.1:247-10466 GCA_003123925.1 Haematobia irritans
CCGAGCCACATCCAAACTGATTTAGCAACATAGCTTTAATATCCCCGAAACCAACGCCGTATTACGACAGTATTGACATAGCCCCATATAAAATGCAATAAAAAGAAATAAGGAGTACGAAATAAAATTTCCAGTACAAGGGTAAAAGTATTTTTTTTTGTTGTTGCCGAAATTAACATTGTTTCATAAGAAAATTACATTTATTCATTTAAAAATAAAAACGAAAAAACAACTAAAGATTACAAACATGTATTAAAACTAATCTGTAAATGCAACATTTGGTATGACGCAAGCCAATCTCCCAGTCTCGCTCTGTTTATTACTTTGGATGCCAACCCATCATAAACATTGCTCTGATATTTTTTAGTAGCTAGCCTCTTGGGATAGATGTGTCTCAAAACATCTGTAATTGTTAAAAACTTCAAGCATTAGTTTGGTGCCAATCATACGATGATAGCTCTTATGCAAACAGCTGGCCATAAAGAGGCTGTTGCCAGAGTTTCCAAGCCAGAGATCTCCATAGTATATGTCCATATTATAAGTTTGAGCATCTCAATGCTATCCACATTTATGCCTTATTTCTTCTTTTTTCTGTTCTTTTAAAAAAAAACAGTTTGAGTTTTATTTTAGTTGGTAGCTTCGGCTATGCTACCCATCATAACATTCTCTGATAATTTTGTTAGTAGGCCTATGACATCTCTTGGGATAGCTTTGACTCAAAAAACCCGTAATGTTAGAAACTCAGGCCAATAGGCTTGCGCCAACAATCATACTTATTGCTCCTATGAACTACTGCATAAAGAAGTTTTGTCAAGATTCAAGCAGAGATCTCACATATATGTACAATTGATAATTTTGTGCATCTCAATCCTTTACTCACATTGGATGTTATTCACACTACTAAAAATAAACAGTTTGATTTTATTTTGTGGTTTAGCTTGGCTATGCCTACCCATACATAAAAGCATTGTCTCGATTATTTGTTAGTAGAACTATGCATCTCTTTTGGATAGATTGACTCAAAAAACACCTGTAATGTTAGAAACTCGAGCTTAGTTTGTTACAATCATACGATTATGCTCCTAGTGAACTACTGCCCATTAAAGAGGTTTTTGTCAAGATTCAAGCATGACGATCCGATAAATGTTCGAAATTTGGTGAGTGATTTCAGCATACGGACGGACGGACTGGACTGCGGGGCTGAAACGACTATGAAATTTTACCACAAATAAGAATATATTAAGGGTTGTGTCATAAGGACTTAGGTCACTTATTTGGTCTTCATTTAATTTGTCCTATGATGGAAGTATGTCGATTAAAAGTTGCCTTGGCATGCATCAATTGCCAAAAATCTTTAAGGAGATGGATCTAAATTTTTGGGTCCAAGTAATCTTTTTGTTTGAGGACATTTACACACCGAGTAACCTTACGCACTATCTGTCACCACAATCTTACCATAATCTGATTTTGTATTATTCATTAGCACGGCATTAATTAAAATTAGGCTTTTATTTTTGGGGGGGAGAGGAGTTTTTTTATTTCATTCTTCATTATTTTTTTATTTTCGTTAAGTCACAATCTTTCATTTCTTTTGTAATAAGTAAAAACTTTAGCGCTACGTGCTATAAGTCCCTATTAAAAACTTCAACAAAAGTCGCTAAACTTTTTGTAATCTCTACCTAAGACTATTTTAGTTAGAGCCATCACAACCTCCAGGGGAAAAACCATCGAACGGTGGTGGGGAGAGTTTTTTAAACTGACATTCTTCAATGTAGTCATTGTACGTGACACTTTTATTATCCCCTCCAGAAACCCCCATGGGTTTTACTTCCAAACCTTAGTGACCAAAATTTTATTGCGACAAAAAAAAAACACAACAAGTATATACAGACAGTTAAGTTCGGCCGGGACCGAATCTAAAAGTACCCACCACCATGAACCCAAATATTAGCGGTTTCCTTCTGTAATTTCAGGAGGCTTGAGGGACACTTCCCCAAAGATAAATTTAAAAGATTCACCTATGAGGACTATATCGGATCCTGGATTATAAGAACCATTTTTGTTTTGAGTTTTAGAGGAATCATTAACATCTCTTAGTAAGTGTGCGAAGAAAATTCATAAAATAACGCCCTTGATTCTGAAATTTTAAATCTGTGAAGAAATTCTGGCAAATTTTACATGAGTTTCAAGCAATTTCATGTCAGTGCGCCTTTACACCCTCAAGACGTGAAGCTCGGTCTATATGGAGGCATTACCAAATGGACCGATAAAACTTAATCCGATACACGCTTTGTGAGCCCTAAAAAACCAGAATATTTACCCAATTTCAGGCCAAATCAGATTAAAAACCCTACGGTTTCTAGAAACCCAAGGAGTTAAATCGGAGAGATCGTCTATGGGGGCTATACTAAAATAATTGGACCGCGTACTCACCTTTTCGGGCCACACCTCTTTATGACCCGAAAAATACTTAGATTTCCAATTTCAGTGCAAATTAGGATAAAAACTTCCGCGATTCTAGGAAGCCAAGAAGTAAATCGGGAAATCGTCTATACCAAATATGGACCGATACTCACCATTTTCGGCACACCTCTTTATGGTCAAAAAATACCTCTAGATTTCAAGTTTCAGGCAAATTGGATAAAAACTACGGTTTCTATAAACCCAAGAAGTAAAATCGGGACGCTCGTTTTATATGGGCGACCATACAAAACATGGACCGATACACACAATTTGCGCACACGTATTTGCGGTCCTAACAATACCTCATAGTTTCCAATTCAAGTAAATGACATAAAAACTGCGGTTTCTTAAGCCCAAGAAGTAAATCCGATGAGATCGGTCTATATGGGCGGCATATACCAAAACATGGACCGATACTCACCATTTTTGGCACACCTCTTTATAGGTCATAAAAATCCTTGCTAGATTTCAAATTCAGGCCTGAAATTGGATAAAAACTACGATTTCTAGTAAGCCCAAAGACCCCAAAATCGGACGGTTAGTATTATATTGCGGGACTATAATCAAAACCTGGACCGATATAGCTCATCTTCGACTGACCTGCCTGCAGACAAAAGACGAGTTTGTCCAAAATTTCAGCACGATTGCTTCATTATTGAAGACTGTAGCGTGATTACAACAGACAGACAGACAGCACAGGACAGGACAGACAGACAGACAGACAGACGGACAGACGGGACAGTCGTTATATCGTCCTTAGAATTTCTCCACTGATCAAGAATATATCATACTTTATAATAGTCCGGAAATCGAATATTTCGATGCGTTTTACAAAACGGGAATGAAAACTTATTTATACCCCGTCACCTTCTATGGTGGTGGTTATAAAAAACTTAAGAAGAGCGGGAAATAAAACTTCTTGAAAAGAACCTCATCGAAAGCTTAAATAAACCAAACAAACCATAAGTCTTTTGGTCAATGTTTTGTCTGTCAAAAACAAGAGCCAGAAAAACTAAGCTTTTTTTACTATTGCGATCAATTTTAAAAATTCATTACTGGTGAAGTTAGAACTAATAAAAGCTCACTAAAATTGGAGATTTTTATTTCCTTTGCTTTCATATTCGCTCCCCAAAAGGAAACTTCTCCATCCTCATACTATACACCCCGGATCCTTCATATGCGTCATATATGGACCAAGTTTTGAAAACTAAGAACAAAATAACCAAAGAACGACACATAGGACTGGAACGAAAATCAAATCATCCTAACAATAGATTTTAATTGAGGGTAACATCTCAATAGAGCCAAATTTTCTACATACATTGAAAAAAAAAATTGTCTTAAAATTGAAAGATTATTATTATTATTATTATTTTATTTCTATAGAAATTTTTTCAAATTTTCTTCTATAGAAATTTGGCAAAATTTTATTTTTATAAAAATTTTGTCACAATTTTTATTTCTATAGAAAATTTGTCAACATTTTATTTTAATAAAAATTTTTGTCGACAATTTTATTTTCTAATAGAAAATGTTGCAGGAATTTTATTTCTATAAAAAAATTTTATTCTATAAGAAGAATTTGTCAAAATTTAATTTCTAAAGGAAAATTTTCTTAAAATTTATTTAAATAGTAAAAATTTTGTCAAAATTTTATTTTCTATGGAAAATTTCTTCCAAAATATTATTTCTATAGAAAATTTTGTCAAAATTGTATTTCAATAGAAAATATTGGTCAAAATTTTATTTCTATAGAAAATATTGCTCAAAATTTTATTTCCATATTTTGTTGCATCTCAGCAAGAGGTAGCCTTACCAACAGAGGAAAAAAAGTGTTTGTCAAATTTATCTTGGGCAAAGTCCTATGATCGTGCATTGATGGTTGGAGCACGCACGTTTCGGAAATTACAAACAATTCCTTATCAGCATCCTCTACTTGCGGCAAAACTATCATACCCAATTACCAGAAATAAATTCGGGCAAAGAAGAAGTACAAAAACCAACAATAAAACAAACAAACGAAATTTTATTTCTAATAGAAAATTTTGTGGAAATTTAATTTATATAGAAATTTTTGTGGAAATTTTATTTCTATGGAAAATTTTTGTGAAAATTTTATTTCTATGGAAAATTTTTTGCTGAAAACTTTATTTCTATAAAAAAAGTTTGTCAACATTTTACTTGTAAAGAAAATTTTATTAAAATTTAAATTTCTATAGAAAATTTTGTTCAGAATTTTATTCCTATAAAAAATTTTATTTCTATAGAAAATTTTCTCAAAATTTTATTTCTAAAGAAAATGTCAAAATTGTATTTCTAGAGAAAATTTGGTCAAAATTGTATATCTAAGGAAAATGTTGGTCAAAATTTTATTTCGTATAGAAATTTTTGTTAGAAGTTTATTTTTTATAGAAAAATTTTGTCAAAATTTTATTTCTATCGCGAAAATTTTATCAAAAATTTTATTTTTATAGATTTTTTTTTTTAATTGTGTTCATTTTTGTTTCTAGTTAGAAAATTTTGGTCAAAAATTATTTCTATAGAAACATTTGTCAGACTTTTATTTTTATTGTACATTTTGTCAAAATTGTATTTCTATAGAAAATTTCGTCAAAATTTTATTTTAATAGAAAATTTTGTCAAAAATTTTTATATTTGTAGAAAAGTGGTTTAAATTCTTATTTCTATAAAAATTTTTTGTAAAAATGTGTATTACTATAGAAAAAATGTTGTACTAAAATCATACTATAAAAAAATTTTGTCAAAATCTTCTATTTCTACAGACAATGTTGCCAAATTTCTTTCCTATAAGACAATTTTGTCAAATGTTTATTCATAGAATATGTTGTAAAAATTCTTATTATCTATTAGAAAATTTAATGTCAACATTTTATTTCTATGCGAACAATATTGCCAAAAATTTAGCTTCTATAAAATCTTTTGTCCAAATTTACTTTTTAATTGGAAAATTTTTGTTCAAAATGGCTATTTCAATAGAAATGGTTTGTCGAACACTTTATCCTCTATTAAAAAGTTTGTCAAATTTGCTTTCTAAGAACAAATTTTGTTCAAAATTTTATTTCTATAGAAATTTTGTCAAAAATTTTTATTTCTATAGAAATTTTACAAAAAATTGTATTTTTAATACAAAATTTTGTTAGAATTTTATTTCTAAAGAAAATTTTATTTCTATAGTAATTTTTGTCAAAATTTTATTTCTATAAAAATATTGTAAAGCTTTTTTTCTTTCTATAGAAAATTTATGCAAAATTTTTTTCCTGTTAGTAAAATTTTCGTCAAAATCTGTATATTCTATAGATTTTTTTTTTATATAGTATTTTTAGGTCAAAATTTTATCTTTATAGAAAATTTTTGTCAAAATATTATTTTTATAGAAAATTGTGTTTAAAATTTATTCTCATAGATAATCTTGCCAAATTTTTATTTTCTATAAAAAATTTGTTAAATTTTTATTTCTATAGAAAATTTTGTCAAAATCTTTATTCTAAGAGAACAATTTTCTCAAGCTTGTTTCTACTAGAAAAATTTATGCCAAAATTTTATTTCTATAGAAAATTTTGTCAAATTATATATTCTTAGGAAAATTTTTGATCAACAATTGTTATTTTCTACAGAAAATTTGTCAGGAAATTTATTTTAGTTGAAAATGTTGCCAAAAATTTTAGTTCTATGGCAAATTTTGTCAAAATTTTTTCTACTAGAAATTTTTTCTATAGTTATTTTTTTCAAAATTTATGTTTTAATAGAAAATTTTTCCAAATTTTATGTTTATAGCCAAATTGTGTTTAAATTTATTGCTATACACAATCTTGCCAAATTTTTTATCTATAGAAAATTTTGTCAAATTCTTATTTCTAAAGAAAATTTTCTCAAGCTTTGATTTCTATAGAAAATTTTGCCAAAATTTTATTTCTATAGAAAATTTTGTCAAAATTGTATTTCTATAGAAAAATTTTTCAACATTGTATTTCTATAAAAAATTTTTTCAAAATTTTATTTCTAATGGAAATTTTGCCAAAATTTAGTTCTATAGCCAAATTTTGTCAAAAATTATTATTTCTATGACAAAAGTTTTAATCTATAACAATTTTTGTCAAAATTTTAGTTTCTATTTAAAAATTGTTTGTCAAATTTTTATCTCTATAGAAAATTTTGACAAAATTTTATTTCTATAGAATATATGATTCTATAGAATAATTTTATTTCTATAAAATTTTTCCAATTTTTTTTTCTAAAGAAAAGTTTGTCTGTATTTCAATTTCTATAGAAAATTTTGTCAAAATTTTATTTCTATAGAAAAAATTTCGTCAAATATGTTATTTCTAGGAAAATTTTGCCCAAATTTTAGTTCTATAGCAAAATTTTGTCAAAATTTTTGCTTTTCTATAGAAAATGTTTCCAATTTTTTTTCTAAAGAAAAGTTTGTCGTATATTCAGTTTTCCGCTAAAGAAAATTTTGTCAAAATTTATTTCTATGTGAATTTTATTTTATCTAAAGAAAATTTGCCAACAAATTTTTTCCTAAAGAATTATTTTTGTCTAAATTGTATTCAATAGAAAATTTGTCAACATTTTATTTCTATGGAAAATTTCGTCAACTATTTTATTTCTATGGAAAATTTTGCCACATTTGTAGCTTCTATAGCCAAATTTTGTCAAAATTTTATTTCTATAGAAAATTTAATTCTAGTCAAATTTTTGTCATTCTTGTCAACATGTTATTTCTATAGAAAATTTTGACAAATTATTTCTATACAAAAGTTCCAATTTTTTTTTCTAAAGAAAAGTTGTCGTGTATTTCAATTTCCGTAAAGAAATTTTGCTCAAAAATTATTATTCTATGAATTTTATTTCTTTCTAAAGAAAAATTTTGTCCGAATTTTTTTTCTAAAGAAATGAATTTTGTCTAAATTGTATTTCAATACGAAAATTTTCGTCAACATTCTCTATTTCTAATAGAAAATTTCGTCACATTTTATTTCTATGGAAATTTTGCCTAAATTTTAGTTCTATAGCAAATTTTGGTCCAAAAATTTTATTTTCATATAGCAATTTTGTGGAATTTTTGAATTTCTATAAAAATGGTTTGTCAAACAATTTTTAATTTCTGTGAAAATCTTTGACAAAACCCTTTTATTTCTATAAAAATCTCTGATTTTTCATATATAATATCGGCATAATTATTCCTCACTAATGGATGACAAAACTTTCGTCATACCCACATCCTATGCTGAGGGTATGAAAGTTAACAAAAATCCCCAATGCAATTCGTGCCCTAAGAAATTGCCAAAAAAAAAAAAAAAAAACACATATTGAAACATTCGCGTGTTTCGTTCAATGTCCGCTTTTCCTGCTCTGCTGTTTTTGGGCATGCTTTTGAGTGGGAGGAAGAAATGCAATAAATCAATCAAAAAACATTATAATAACTTAGACATCAAGATTTGTATGTTCTTCTCTGTAAAAACAATTGAGTTTAATTAGTTATAGAAGTTGTTGTTTTGCTTTTGGACTCAGCCATAACTGAGACATCGTTAAAGGTCACATTTTTTGCAGAGGGTTGAATTCACGTAATTTTTGGGAAATGTTCCTTTTTATTTCAGATTTTTTTTTAACATTCTATCATTTCATAAAAAAAACTTTGTCTAGACTATCTCTGTAGCTGACCATCCATAAAAGTTTTTAATTAACTTTTGACACGAGCTATTTTGATGTAGGAAAAAAAATCCCAATTCATAAACACCAAATTCAAAGCTTTTTTGTGTTAGAACGTAATGCGGTATGCGGTGTAATTAAAAAATTAGAATTTTTATTAGAGAATTAGAAATCAATAATGCAAAGTGACCTCTCAGGAAAAGATATCAAGTATGTCCACATTTGGAAGGTGCCATTTATGGGAAATTAATTTTAATGTGATAATATAGCAAACGTCTGACGAAAATGTTCATCTCTTGAGATGTGACCGCTTTTGAAGTCACATATCAAGGTTTATCTATATATATACATTTAAAAAACTTTCAACTTTTCAAGAATCAAGTCCAGTTTCCAAATCATGAAATAGTCGGAAGACAAGCTTTTCCAATATTTAAAAAATTGAATTTTTCAAAAAACGAAACTTGAGAAGTCACCCAATATAATTTTTCAAAACTCGAAAAGCCGACTTTATCAAATTTTCGACTTTTTAGTTAAACGTCTATAAATTTTTGCCAACATAAGTAATCGATTAGTGTCAATTGTCAAAAATATAAAAAAATGTGCTTAGTTGATTTTTGTTGACAAAATATCAATTTAGACTTTTTTAATCTTTAATACCATCCACCCAAATGGTGAAGGTACTATCATATTCCCCTTTTCATAAATTTTAAATTTTTGTTAAATCTTGGCCAACATCAAAAGTCGATCAGATTCGATTTAAAAAAAATATATCAAAAGTCGATTAATACACTTTAAGATTACAAAATTTGATTTCATAGCGTATGGAGCGTATAATTATCATAAATCATACGTCCCATGGTACGTTCTATTTATAATACTTATACGTCACCTTGACTCAACTGTATATGTGGTATCACAATGGACTGAATAGTCTAAGTGAGCCTGATACATCGGGCTGCCACCTAACCTAACTAACCTAAAGGACATGATACATAATTAATTTATGTTTCCACAAGAAATTGTTGCATTGTTTACTTAGTATTCCATACGAATCTAAGGCAATAATTGAATTAAAAACAGACTGAATGTTTGTTAATGTCTAGAAGGTATGGATTTTGCCCAAAAGAGATACCGTATTTATTTACATTGTATTTGAGATTTTCCTTATACTTTATATGATTAGCACTCAAAACATGCTGATGAGACCGCATGCTTCGATTCTTTAAACTTGAGCACATTTTTATTTGTATATTTCAAAATCTCAAAAATTCTCCCTTTCGAATGTGAACCCCCTTTCAAATATTTCGTATTCGTATAATCATCTTTGAAAAATATTTTTTTATTAGTTTTACACAAATTCTCCTTGATCATCACTATGGCTATGGGTGAGCAAAGTTTTTGCATTATCCCCGAATGAAAGACGTTGTACACCACTGCTGAGTTAGTTCCCCAAACAATCACAAAATTATACAACTATTTTAGGATGATTTTTTGTGGCAATACCCCATCACAAAAGCTCTCTCCTACACACACAACCTTATATACTAACTTCATGCCCTCTTATCTTAGTTAGTATCGTAACTTCCATGTGCCATTACCAAAAACGAAGTAGTGCAACAGGATAAAGTTCACATTTACATATCGTTAAGATTGCCACTTTCCGTTGTTCTGTACCAAGAATTTGTTTGTTTGTTTATTTCGCTTTATTCGAACTCCCACACAATGCCAAAGGGGTCTGTTTTGTTTGTTTAGAGGGCGAAGGGGGGCAGCTGTTTGTTATACTTGTTCGTCAAAAGGATACACATTACAACTTCAAATAAAAATTTTCCCTTCGCACAACCCAAGACATATTATTTCGCCCTTACTAAAGGGGCGATTTCTCTGCATACGATGTACGATGAATCTGATTCGAAGAAACAACCAAAACACCATTGGGAAAGGCAATGTACTGCGTCAAGTGTTGTACGGTAAGTGAGTACTAGACAAGTTGGAAATATACGCCCTGGTGAATATATTTTAAACTTTTCGATACCCTACAAGATGGAAGTTGTTGGTTTTGTTTTCGATTTGTTTTTCAATCACT
>PGFW01025264.1:373-22708 GCA_003123925.1 Haematobia irritans
TCCTTCACAGCTAGAAATTTGAGATATCCGCAACAAATTCCACAGCCACAGTATTGAACAAATGGACGGCAGAAATACAGTTTAATGATCTGTCGATACGGGGACATCGAAACCACGTCTCTACCGGCAGGAACCAAGTGTTGGGATCTTAATTATCTGTGCGGGAAACTAAGACCCCGTAGAGTGAAACAGGGGGAGTTCCGACACTGTTCAACCTCTACTTATCCTCTATTCCATCGCCTCCTGACGACGTTGAGTTTGCATCATATGAGCACGACTGTCTCAGCCAGCCCAGGCCGTGTCGGTCCTCGTGTCGCTTGACCTATCGCAATGTATTCAATACGGTCCAGCCCATTCAAAGACGTCGGAATCACGGCCTAGGAAGAAAAAGCGTTGGGTTCCTTAGTTATCTGTTCCGTATGTGGAATTTGGGGATAATGGGAATTCGGGGCTAGAGTGAAACAGAGGGAGTTCCGGCACTGTGTTCAACCTCAACTTATCCACTAATCCATTCCCCTTTCTGCTTGGTATTGTATGGAATCATATTGGTAATGTACAGCTGCGATCGATTAAAAATCGTACTCTTGCTTGATCTTCACCAAGTTCTTTTCTCTGCTAGAAATTTGAGTAGTATATCCGCTACCAAAATCCTCAGCCACACGATTCACTATATGGACCTATAACAATCAATGCGCATTTCAGCATACATAGAGAGAGGACTCAGCCCCTAAGCGTTTGAGCACAGGACGGCCCCGTGGTGCTTGACCTATCGAAGGCATTCATACGCGGCCAGCCATGCCAGACTGTTCGAGGACATCGAAACCACGTCCCATATCGACAGGAACCAAGTCTTGAGTTAATAATTATCTGTGCGAACGCCAGTCGTTCGTAGAATTTAGGGATAGGGAGCTAAGGCCCCGTAGAGTGAAACAGGGGGATTTCCGCCACAGTTCAAACGACTCTACTTATCCTCTATTCCAGTCCCTTCTATGATATACGAGTTGTAACTCATATGCGGCACGATTACTGGACCTTTAACCCAAGTGTAATTCATATGCTGAGAAACTTTTGAGCTAATCGGCCCCAAATCCTTAGACACGACTATTATCAACACACGGGCGCAGAAAGTACACAGGTATTGATGAGTCAGAGTCAATAATGGAAGTTATTTGCGAAGTATTAAACTGCCTCAATATTCCGGAGTTCACAGTCAGCAGCCTAGCTCCCCGCAACCTGAAATTTGTGAATAAGCTGCTGTTTAGAAACAGGATGTCAAGTTTGCTTGGCAGGGCGCTTAAGGTGCAGGCAAAGAAAATTTTTGACTAATAGCTTTAAAAGAATTGGCCGGTAGATCTAGACTGCCAGAGCGCTGCCTAAACGCACGAGATGTATTCGACAAAGATTAAGATCCTCCCCTCATGATGTTTAGATCGATATATATGTTGTCCAAGCAGTAGCCTCTGGATTGTTATCCAGCAGCAGTAAATGTATCTCAAACCACCATCAGTTTGGATAGAACAAACCACCAACCATCTAGGAATATGAAGATTTCGAGTCGCCAGATCAAGCGTAAACGAACGAGAGCCTCTTGATCAGGCAGTATATAAACAGGTCCGAGCATCGGTCAATGGTGAGATAACTGTTAGTTGAAGCAAAAAATTCTGTTTTTCTCGGAGTTGCCGACCATTGAGATGCGCCCGAGTAGTACCGGAGGAGGAAGAGTCTCCCCCCGGGGTTTTGGCCAATAGAGAACCCAGGCAAAATCCTCTCGCATGTGTAGACCAATTATATGTTTTCCAGAGCAGTATACCTGGAATTGTTATCGGTTTAATATCCAAAAACACCATCTTATGGAATAGGAACCACACCACCCAAGGATTGATCTTCATTAATTTTATGCGCAGAACCAGGGTTAAAAAGAGAAGCCTCTGGAGTTAGGCAGCATACCGAGAGTAAGGTTTGAACCAAGGTTAATCTAGATAGATAGCAACTGAAAACTGCAAGATCAAATCCTGTGTCCGACCATCGCCCATAGTCCCGGTGGAAAGAAATCTCCTACGAGATCTAACTTGCCCAACTAAGATCAGGCTAGTGCTGCTGCCTCAATTTTTACCTATCCGTGATTACTAGCAGTGTATTTGACGTGTGTCTCAGCTGTAATCAAGGCCCATATGGCACGCGTCACCTTTTCGACTAACCATCAGATAACTTGGACGAATCCTATCTTAGTCGCAGAGTTCTCGCTCTGGATACAATCTGAGTTACCAAAAGCGCGACACTAAAATGGATAGTCACACAATACTCTGTTACATCAACGAAAGCATGAGCTTGCCATTGGACGGATGTCATCTTTTTAACTATTCCCTGTATTGATATTTGCATTTAGTCGCAGTTACTCTTGAATGGTGATAACTGATTTTATGTTTTTAGTATCTTTCTTTATTTTTTCGAATGCCATTCCTTCGCCCATATCTCCTCTCCCTCTCTCTTTCTCTCTATATGCAGTATCTTTCAAATGGCTTTCGGAGAACTCTGTCCACACAAAAAAGAATTTTTTCTTGGATTCATATCACGAAGTATTAAGTTGCATCCACATTAATTTTTTATTGAAAAGCGTCGTTCAATCACAGAAATGTTGATAGTATCAAATAACAAAATTAATGATAGTTCAATCAAGTTAAAGCAAATTAATGTGGCGAGAAAATAATTTATTGATCTCAGATTAAAAACTTAATTGATACTATTAAATTTTTGTAATTCAACTTAACCCACCAAAATCTCTCCGCTTCGGAAGTCAATTTAAATTCTCTTCCACTCGCACTCATCTCTCTTTTAAACAACTCAATTAAAATTTTTATTGGGAAAATTGTTTGGTGAAATTTTTCTCTGTGTGGCCGCATCTTTGTAAAGCCATACTTTTAGGCACGCCATTTTAAAAATTCTCTGTAATTCCGGTTTTCCAAATTTTTTATAAAATGAATGTTAAATTACGATATGTAAAAGGGTCAATGGAGAACTTTTCTGCTATTTCATTGCCTATTAGAAACTTTACGCATTTTAAAGTAGGACGTCATTGAATCCTAAAAAAGTCGCACAAAATCAAAAACTGTATTTTTGGTTCTGACCTCTTTTTTGGGTAGAGCGGGCGTTACGAATAGCATACGTTTAAGCTATGGCGATTGAGAAACACATGGTAAGAATATGATTAAACATAATCTGAAAAATTTCTCAACCAATTTCTTTAAACTTTGAATAAACTTCGCTTTTTCTCTCCCCTCTTGCTTCTCTATAACTAAACCTTAGTCATTCTAACTGTGTAAGTTGAAAACGGCATCTAAAAAGTTCCTTTGGCTTTTAATATTACGAAAAATGTTACATATCTTATCAGCGCGGCAATAAAACCTCATTCGTTGGCCAATGCTTAAGGTTTGATCCCGCGAAACATAGCCGTACTTTATGGCTCACTCCCATCAAGTGAATAATTAAAAATGTAAATCTCTTAACAATCTGTATGTTATTTTAAAGATATATATTTGCACGTCATGTCTCCGCACGGAATGGCGCCGAATACGATGGTTTGAATACATGGGGGATTTTAATGGCCATAATCATATGTAGATCTAAAATTCGTGTAGCTGGAAACGGGAAATTAAAATAATAAAGATTTGGAAGAAGAGCATTAAGAAAGTAAGAAAGGATGTTAGGCCAGCACTTCCGAATTCCGCCTATTTTTAATGATTATTTTTTGTTATTAAATTTCCAATAGGTATATTTTGATAATTTAAAATCTCAACTATGAAATGAAATGGGTGGGAAATTCTCTAACATAAGCGATAATATTACCTTATAATTACTTTTAGGCGCCCAATACAACATTTAACCTAGAAAATGTAACTGAAGTAATTTGGCCATTAATATCAGGAAGCATATTCTATCGCGGACAAGAGGGAGTGATGACAGTAGAATGGAAACTCTAATTCATTCTTGTCACATAGCTGGACAGTATAACTGTACCGACATAAGAGCAGCAAAATGATTTAAGACTTGCGGAGTATGAAAAAATGGAAAATGTCGATATATCGAGTTTTTTCATATTACGATGGGATATTAGGTCATAATAAGATAACACCTCTGTCAAATTAAATTATTCCAAAACAAAATTTTTCTACGCGGGCCTTTATTTAGTTTTTTACCAAAAATTTATTAAGTTGAGAGACAATTTACAAGAATTGTGTTCGTTAACAAATACAGAACCGTCTATCAATAGTATTTCACCGTGAAGAAGTACTACAAGAGGATGTTAATGATCCGCCCAAAATTCTTTTTATACCCTCCACCATTCCAGGATAGGTATATGTTAACTTTGTCATTCCGGTTTGCTGAACACGATCGAAAATATTCGCTCTAAGACCAAGATAAAAGTATATCATATTCTGCGGTCGTGCGATGAATTCTGCAGTTCGATCTGAGCATGTCCGTCCATCCGTCCGGCTCCGTCTGTTGACATCACGCTAAACTTTCTCGAACGAAACAAGCTATCCACTTGAACACTTGGCGCAAGATAGCTTGCTATTCTGATGTTAGTCGGATGGGTGTTGCAAATGGGCATATCGGCGCCCACTTTTTACAATATAGGCCCCCATATTAAACCGACCCCCAAATTTGGCCTTGCGATTGCTCTAAGAGAAGGCAAATTTCATCGATCCGGCTGAAATTTGGTACATGGTGTTGGTACTATGGTCTTCTAAGCACACCATGCAAAAATTGGTCGTTTATCGGTGCGTAATTACATATAGCCCCATATAAACCGATGCTCCGCCGCATTTGGCTTTTGCGATTGCTCTAAGAGAAGCAAATTTTTCATGTCCGTATTCGCTCGGTTCGAAATCTTGTTACATGATGTTGTATATGGTCTCTCACAACCACTGCAAAATTTGTGTCCATATCGGTCACTTTTACGTATAGCCCCTCATATAAACGGACCCCAATTTGGCTTGTGATGGCTCAGAGAGCATATTTGCGATCCGATCGGCTGAACATTTGCGTACTATGGTATTAGTATGATGGTCTGCTAACAATCATGCAAAAATTGGATCCATACTCGGTCGAACTTTTACGTTATAGCCCCCATATAAAACTGAACCCTCCAAATTTTGGGACTTCTGCGATGCCTCTAAGAGAAGCAAATTTCATTCCGATCTCGGCTGAATTTTGGTACATGGTTTTAGTATTACTGGTCTCTAACAACATCCAAAAAAATTGGTCCCACATCGGTCCATAATTTATATTTATAGCCCCCATTATAACGGATCCCCCGATTTTGCTTGCGGAGCCTCTAGAGAACTCACTAATTCATCCGATGTCGGACTGAAATTCGGTACATGGTTTTAGGTGATATGAGCTCTCTAATTGACCATTGCAAAACTATTTGTGTCCACTATCGACCTCCATAATCTATATTATAGACCCCATAGTAAGCCTATTCCCAGGATTTGATCTCCCGAGCCTTCTTAGAGGAAGCAAAATTTCACTCCGATCCGGATTTAAATTTGGTAGCGTGGTATGTTAGTATTATGGTCTTCTAACGAAACACGGCAATTTGGTCCCATATCGGTCCATGTAATTATTATGATAGCCCAATATTACCGTTCCTCAGATGATCTCCGGACGCCTCTTGGAGGGAGCCAAGAATTCATCCGATCGGTTGAAATTGCAACGTGGTGTAGTATTAAGGCCGCTATTAACGCATGCCAAAATGGTCATATCGTTCATAATCATGATTGCCACTCGAACCAAAATTATTCATTGTCCAAAATGTTATTTCTATAGAAAATTTTGTTCAAAATTTTATTTCTCTATAGAAAATTTTGTCAAATTTGATTCGTCTATAGAATAAATTTTGTCAAAATTTTTAATTTCTATAGAATTGTTTCCAAATTTTATTTCTATAGAAAATTGTGTCAAAATTGACTTCTATTAGAAATGTTGTCAAAATTTCATTTTGTCAAATTTTATTTTTATAGAAACGACTTAATTATATACGTTATTAATCGCCCTTTATGTAGTTTAATATATCACCAGTATGGACTATGTGTATATATTACGGTTGTTGGGAAGTTTTAAGATACCTTGCTATCGGCTTCAGTAGAAGTTTCTACGCAGATCCATTTGGGTAGGGTATCATAAGCTTTCGGCCTGGCCTGAACTTATGGCCGTATATAAGCTGTGTTACGATTTACGATCCAGTACTGGGTAAGGCCCTTTAATAAGAATAAATCCAATTATCCATTCACACACATCTGAACATCATTTGCGTTTTTATTTTTTCCACTTTCATCATACTGAATAATTGCGTTTCCTTTCTTTACTTCTAATATCCGATCGGAGTAACTACCAAAGTCAACATTATTCAAATAGCTGTGGACTTTGTTAGTTGGCTCTGAGATTCTCCCTCCAACAGATTGATTGCTCCCACATTACACGAACATTTTTTATTTGAGGCTAATTTTCCTGGGCCTATATTCATAGCGCATCATTTCTATATATGAATTCGGGTTGTTATAGTTGGCGCCGTTATTTATATCTAGAGACAGATGGGGTTTTGTTTCATTCGAGAATAAGGACTAATTGTTGTGAAGCAAGTCGTAAATATCTCTGATACGAGACAGAAATTGAAAACGAAGCACAATTTCCATAAGAATTGGGGGTCATTTAAAACATTGGGTTTATTTCCTTACTGATAGAAAACATAAACTTTGATGGTGTTTGATGTTTTTCCACATAACTTGTTGGTGTTGGGAGCATAATTTTTCTGTGGGCCAAGTATGTATTTTGGATATTTTCTCACAGTATTTTTAGCCCACTTTGGGACTCTGTGTGATAGGAAGAAAGTCTTAAATATTTCCTAAAAATGAACTAGTCATGTATGCCAAATCCCGAAAGAAAAAATAGGTCCATTTACAAAACGAAGCACAATGCAAAAAGGAAATTAAATATGGGGTTATATTTACATAATGCTAAAGCGAGCCAAGGATAAAATGTAATTGCTAATACGCAACGACATAAACATATTGGCTGTGGCTGTTTTCCATATAATTTTTGAGATCTACTTCATTTTTGGAGCTGACCTTGTTTTTCATGTTTGGGGCTTTATTTCATATCTTCCAAAAGTGGGTTTTATTAATTTTGGGGACTTTATTTCATTTTAAGTTCTTGAGTCTATATTTCATTTGTTGGCGGTGTGATAAAATTGGCCCCCAAAACCGTGTGGTAAAATTGTAGCCCTTAAAGAGCCCTAAAAAGGGACGTGCTTCATAATAACAAGAATAACGCTAGCCCTAAAATATAAGGGTATAATCTTCCGTTTTTTCTCTGTGTGAAACATTAGCCCTAACAGTTGGTTCGGGTTACTTCACTTTGGACTTGAAATTGCGATTGTCCTACTTTTGCACTCTATCATAGGAAAAATACTTTCGAACCATGCCAAAAGACTGTCCACTTTGAAATCGCGTTAGTCACTATTGGACGGTACATAGGTAATTGATAAAGATACCGTAGCGCCTAAAATGAGGTGCTAATTTTCTCTTTTTTTTCTCTCTGTGTGAAAATGAAACCTAAACAGTTGGTTTTAGAATGAAATTAAGGATGCCCCACTTTGCACTCTATCCATAGGCCTGTCACTTTTGGAATCGCGTTAGTTGACTATGGCACGGTAGGACAAAACCCTCCTGTATTTTCCTTTACCCCTACCAAGGGCGGCCACACTATTATTTAGAGTTCGCTTTAGCCTGCACTTCTATTATTAGGAGGGTCTTTGAACCTCGGCTTTTCCCTATTCCTATGGATGTTAATAAAGTCTGAAACAAAGTTGGCAGCAAAAACAATTTATTTGCTATCCTGTGAACAAAAACGAGTGTCAATCCAGAAAGATTCTTCAAAGAGATATTGGGGTGGCATTTGTGCATTTTGAAATATTGGGTTTATTTTCATATATGTAAACGTGCCCCAAAAATAAAACTGCGCTTACACCTCAGTTTTTTTATTTTTACCCCAATTGTGATTGTAACTCCACGATGCCATATTTGGATTCTTCTAAAATGTTGACAAATATTTCATATTAGAGATAAATTTTGACAGAAATTTACTATAGAGATAAAAATTTGACAAAATTTTCTATAAAGAGATAACATTTGACAAAATTTTTCTATAGAGATAAATTTTGACAAATTTTCTATAGAGATAAAATTTTGGACAAATTGTCTTAGGAGATAAAATTTTGACAAAATTTCGTATAGAGATAAAATTTTCGACAACTTTCCTATAGAGATAATTTTGGACAAAATTTTTCTAATAGAGATAAAATTTTGACAAGATTTTCGTGGATAAGAGATAAAATTTTTGACAAAAATTTCCATAGATAATAACAATCGCTGACAAAATTTTTTCCTTATTAGAGATACCAATTTTGAATTTTCTATAAGATAAAATTTTTGACAAAATTTTCTACAGGATAAATATTTTGGACAAAAGTTTTTCTATAAGAGATACAATTTGAGCAAATTTCCTAAGAGAATACAATTTTGACAAAATTTCTATTAGAGATAAAATTTTGACAAATTTTTCTATAGAGATAAAATTTTGACAAATTTTCTGATTGAGATAAATTTTTTACAAATTTTCTATAGAATAAAATTTGACGAAATTTTCTATAGCAGATAAAAGATTTTTGACAAAATTTCTATATTTTTTTGTGAGAGTTGAAAATTATTGGACAAAATTTCCTATAGGAGTATAAAATTTTTTGACAAAATTGTCTATAGAGATAAAATTTTGAACAAAATGTTTCGCTATAGAGAGTACAAGATTTTTGAAAAATTGTCTTATAGAGATAAGAATTCTTTACAAATTTTCATTATAGAGATAATAACGTTTTGATCAATAATTTTCGTTATAGAGGATGAAAATTTTGACAAATATTCTATTAGAGGATAAAATTTTTTTAACAAAATTTTTCCTATTGAGAGATACAATTCTTGACATAAATTTTATAGAGATAAAAGGTTTTAACAAAATTGTTCTATAGAGATAATTTTTGACAAGATTGTCTATAGAGATAAAATTTTGACAAACATATTGGTGCGACTAGAGATAAAAATTTTGACATAAACTATTCTATAGGATAAATTTTGACTCAAAATATTTCCTATAGAGTATAAAATTTTGACAAAATATTCTATCAAAGATAAAATTGTTTGACAAAATTCTCTATTATGAGATTAACACATTTGACAGAGACATTTTCTATAGAAGATAAAATTTTGACAAAATTTTATATAGAGATAAAGATTCTTGAGCAAAATTTTCTATAGAGGATAAGCATTTTGACAAAATTTTCTATTTGAGATAAATTTTTACAAATTTCTATAGAGATAAATTTTTTGGACAAATTTTCTAGATGAGATAAAATTTTCGTAAAAATTTCTATAGAGATAAATTTGACAAGATTTCCGTATAGAGGATACAATTTTGACAACAATTTCTCTCAATTAGAGATAAAAATTTTGACAAAATCTTTCTATAGAGATTAAAATTTTGACATATGTTTCTTATTGAGATAAATTTTTTTACAAAATTTTTCTTTATAGAATAAATTTTGACGAAAATTTTCTATAGAGATAAAAATTTGTGATCAAAATTTTCTATAGAGATAAAATTTTTGACAACATTTCTATAGAGATAAAAATTTTTGACCAATTTGCTATAGCAGATAAAATTTTGACAAAATTTCTATGCAGTATTATAAAAATTTTTTACAAATATATCGTGATAGAGATAAAAATCTTTTATCAAACTCTTTCTATAGAGAATAGAAATTTTGACAAAAATTTTTCTATAGAGATAAAATGTTTGACAAAATATTTCTATAGAGATAAATTTTTACCAAAATTTTTCTTATAGAGATTACAATTTGACGAAAATTTTTATAGAGAGTTAAAAAGGTTTTACAAAATTGTCTATAGAGATAAAATTTTGACAAAATTGTCGATAGAGACTAAAATTTGACAAAATTTTCTTATTAGAGATAAAAGTTTGCACAAAATCTTCGTATAGAGATGGAGAGATTGTTTGACATATAATTTCCTATTAAAGTATATAAACTTTGACAAAGATTTCTCTATGGAGATACACATTTGACAAGAATTTTCTGATAGAGATTAAAATTTGGACAAAATTCTTCTATAGAAGATAAATTGACAAATTTTCATATAGAGATAAAATTTTTGACCAAATTTTCCTATAGAGATAAAATTTTGACAAATTTCATATAGAGATAAAATCAATATTTGACAAATTTTTCGCGTATAGAGATAAAATTTTGACCAAAATTTCTATAGAGATAAAGAATTTGACAAAATTTTCTATAGAGATAAAACTTTGACAAAGAATTTGATCTCGATTAGAGCATAAAATTTTTACAAAATTGCTCGCATAGAGATAATCACTTTTGACAAAATTTTTCTATAGAGATAAGAATTTTGATTCAAAATGGTAGTGCTGCTAGAGAGTTAAAATTTCTGTTTTTTAACCCCCGCAAAAAAAAAAAAGAACCACATTGTCTCATAGCGATAAAATTTTGACACAATTTTCCTATAGAGATACAAACTCTTCTGACTCAAAATTTTTATAGCAGATAAAATTTTGACAAAATTTTCTATAGAGATTAAAATTTGACAAATTTTCTATAGAGATAAAATTTTGATCAAAATTTTCTTATAGAAATAAAATTTTTGACATAAATTTTTCCTATAGAGATAAAATTTGACAAAATTTCTTAGAGATAAAATTTTGACAAAATTTCTATGAGATACAATTTTGAACAAAATTTTCTATAGAAAAATTTTTCAAAATTTTATTCTATAGTAAATTATGAAATTATTTCTTATAGATATTATTTTGTCAAAAATTTGTATCTCTATAAAAAATTTTGTCAAATTATGATCTCTATAGAAAATTTTGTCAAAACTTGTATCTCTATAGAAAATTTCGTGTCCAAAATTTTATCTCTATAGAAATTGTTGTCAAAAATGTTATTCTCTATGTTAGAAAAGTTTTGTCAAAATTTTATTCTCTGATAGAAAATTTTCCGTCCAAATTTTATCTTTCTATAAGCAATTTTGTCAAAGTTTTATCTCTATACGAAAGAATTTAGTAAAATTTATATCTCTAATAAGAAAATTTTGTCAAAATTTTAATCTCTATAGAAATTTGTCAAAATTTATCTTCTATAGACAATTTTGTAAAAATTTTATCGTCTACAGCATTAATGTTGTCAATTTTTATCTGCTATAGAAAATTTGATGTCAAAAGTTTTCTGCTCATAGACATTTTTTTGTAAAAATCGTTGCTATCTCTATAGAAAAATTTTGTCAAAATTTTATCTCTATAGGAAAATTTTCGTTCAAAAATTTTATCTATAGAAAATTTGTCAAAATTTTATCTCTATATAGAAAATTTTGTCAAAATTATCTCTATAGAAAATTTTCTCAAATTTTAGTCTCTATAGAAAATTTTTGTCAAAATTCTTATTCTCTATAGATTTTGTCAAAAATTTTTGGGATCTCTATAGAAAATTTTTGTCAAAATTTTATCTCTATAGAAATTTTTGTCAAAATTGGGATCTCTATAGAGATTTTGTTCAAAATTTCGTATCTTTATAGGAAAGATTTTGTCAAAATTCATCTCTATAGAAAATTTGTCAAAAATTTTATCTCTATAGAAATTTTGTCACAAATCTTTATTCTCTTATCGACAATTTCTGTGCAAAATTTTTATCTTATAGACAATTTTGTAACAGCTTTGTATCTCACTATAACAATTTTTGTCAAAATTGTATCTCCTACTAGAAAATTTTGTAAAAATTTCATCTCTATAGATAATTTTTTTTCAAAATTTTATGCTCATAGAAATTTTGTGTCAAAAATTATGGTATCTCTATAGGAAGAATGTTTGTAAAAATTTTTATCTCTAATTAACTAAGTTTTTGTAAGAATTTTATCTCTATAGGAAAATTTTCTGTCAAGAATTTTTATCTTATAGCAAGATTTGTCAAAATTTTATCTCTATAGGAATTTTGTCAAAATTTTTTATCTCCATATAGAAAACTCTTTCTGTCAAAATTTTATCTTCTATAGAAATTTGCGTCAAAGATTTATCTCTATTAGAAAATATTTTGTAAAAAATTTTTATCTCAAATAACGAAAATTTTGTCTAAAATTTTGATCTCTATACGAGAATTTTGGTCAAATTTTATCTCTTATAGGGAAACTTTTGGGTCTGTTTCAAAATTGATATCTCTAGTAGGAAATTTTGTTCAAATTGGTATCTCTATAGAAATTTTGTCAAAATTTTAATCTCTCTTAGAAAATTGAAATTTTATCTCTATACGAAAATTTTGTGAAAAAGAATTTATCTCATAGAAAATTTTGTCAAAATGTTATCCTCTATAGAATAAATTTTGTCTCAAAATTTTTATCTCTATAGAAAATTTTGTCAAAATTTTATCTCCTATAGAAAATTTTTGTTCAAAATATGTATCTCTATGAGAATTTTTGTCGAAAATTTTATTCTTTTATCAGGAAATCTGTGTCAAAATTTTATCTGTCTATATGAAAATTTGTCAAGAATTCTTAATTCTCTATAAAAAGTTTGTCAAAATTTGGATCTGCTATTCGACTTTGTCAAATTTTATCTCTATAGACAATTTGTCAAGAATTTTATCTCTATAGAAAATTTTGTTAATAACTTTTATCTCTATATAAAATTTTTCGTCAAATTATATCTACTATGAGACAAATTTTGTAAAAATCTTTATCTCTATAGAATTTTTGTCAAAATTTTATCTCTTATAGAAATTTGGTCAAAAATTTGTATCTCTATAGAAAATTTTGTAAAATTTTATCTCTTTTATAGACAATTTTGTAAAAATTTTATTCTCTATAGAAATTGTTTCGTCAAAATTTTATCTCTATAGGGACAATTTTGTCCAAAACTTTTATCTTATAGGAAATTTTGTACAAATTTTATCTCATAAATTTTGAAAATTGTATTAGATCCAATATAAAAATTTTATCTCTATACGAAACATTTGTCAAAATTTTATCTCCTATAATAAATTTTAAAAATGTTATTCATAGAAAATTTTGTAAAATTTTATCTCTATAGAATAATTTTGGTCAAATTATCCTATAATTTGTTATCTCTATGAGAAATTTTGTCAACAATTGTATATCTCTATACTGTAAGATTTGCTCAACATTTTATCTCTATAGAATTTTTCAAAATTTTATCTCGTATAGAAAATTTGTCAAATTTATCTCTATAGAAAATTTTGTTCGAAAATTTTATCTCTATAGAAAATTTTGTCTAGGAATTTTAAAATTATCTCTTAAATGGTAAGATTATTCTTTCGCAAAATTTTGTATCCAGAAAATGTTTTTTTTCTATAGGATGCAAAACCATAGACTTTGTCAAAATTTTATCTCTATAGGAAATTTTGTCCAAATTTTTATCTCTATAGATTGTAAAATTTTGATCTACAGGAAATTTTTAGCTCTCTACGAAATTTTGTCAAATTTTTTTTTGTTTATAGAAACTTTTGTCCAATATTTTATCTACTATAGACAAATTTTGTCAAAAATTTCTATCTCTCATAGAATTTTGTCAAAGATGTTTATCTCTATAGAATTTTGTCAAATTTTTATCTCTATAGAAAAATTTTGTTCCAAAATTTGTCTCTACTTTCTGAAATTGTATGATTTGTCACATTTTAGGTAGATATCCAAATATGGCGCACGTGATTACCATCACAATTGTCACGGCGGTAAATTGGTGTAAGCTGATTTTTAATTTTTGGGGCACGTTTACATTATGCAAAGATAAACCCAATATTTAAATGAGATATGATAACCCAGATCATCCTTTTTGGAATCTTTTCTGGTTGCATGTGACACCTTAATCGTTTTTTGTTCAAGGATAGCCAAATAAATTGTTTCTTTGCTTTGACTTTTGGTCAGGTTCAGGCTTTTATTACTATAGGATAGAAGCTGAGGTTTCAAAGACATCTACTAGTAGATAAGTGGAGCTAAAGCGAACTCAAATAATTAAGGGTGGCCGCCCTCTTGGTAGGGGTTACAGGTTTTGTCCTTGGACCTCAATTAGTGTAGCTAACGCGATCAAAGTGACAGGCCTATGGATACGAGTGCAAAGTAGAGGCATCCCAATTTCAGTCCTACAAGTGACAACTGGTATGTTAGGTTTCATTTTCCACACAAGAAAAAAAGGAGAAAATTAGCCCTCATTTTAGGGCTTAGCGGTTCTTTTTTCAGTTACCATTACCGTCAAAGTGAGCTAACGCGATTTCAAAGTGACAGGCATTTGGCAGGGTTCAAGATACTTTTTCCTATGAGATAGAGTGCCAAATTAGGGTAATCGTAATTTCACAGGTCCAATAGTGAGCCTAACCCGAACCAACTGTTTAGGTTTATTTTCACACAGAGAAAAAAGAAGTAGAGAAAATTAACCCTTCATTTTAAGGGCCTAGGTTTTTTTTTCAGTTATGAAGATCGTCCTTCCTCTGTTTAGGGTCCTTTTGGTAATTTAACGGTTTTGAGGCCAATTTTCACACGCCAAATTCAATCGAATATATAGACTCAAAACTAAAAGAATAAGTTCCCCAAAATTAATAAAAGTCCATTTCGAAGATAATGAAATAAGTCCCAAAACCATGAAAAACAGCACCCAAAATGAATAGAGATCACAAAAATTATATGGAACAGCAAACCAATGATTTTATGTTTTGTAATTAGCGTTCATTTTATCTTGGGTCGCTTTACATTAGGAAATAACCCCCAATAATGTATAGTTTCTTTTTGGCATTGTGCTTCGTTTAAATGGAGTCTATTTTGCTTTCTGTGATTGTCATACATACTATTCATTTCTTTAAGGAAATATTTAAGACTTTCCCTATACACACGAGTCAAAGTGGGGCTAAAATGATGAGAAATTAAGATAAAATCGGGATCGCAAAATGTTATGGCTCACGAAATACCACACCAACAAGCTATGTGGGAAAACATCAACAGTTTAAGTTTTTTTTTCTACAGTAGGAAAAAACAAGTTAAACCCAATTTCTTTTATTGGAATTGTGCTTCGTTTCATTTCTGTATCGTTTCAGAGAATATTTACGACATTCTCCTAAAATTAGGGTCTTATTTCTCAATGAAACAAACCCCCATTGTCTATAGATTATAAATAATAACGCCAAACATAAAAAAAAACCCCGAATTCATATATAAAATGGCGCTATGAATTATTTAGGCCAGGAAAACTTAGCCTTCAAATGGACAAATTGTGTATGTTGGGGAGCAATCTAATCTGTTGGACGGATATATTCATGAGCAAAACAAAGTCCAGTCTATTTTGATAGTACGTTGCTATGTGAAGTTTGTTACATCCGATCGATATATAATGAAGTAGAAAGAAACCAATATTCAGAGATGAAAGAAAAGAATAAAAACGCAATGGGATTCAGCATGTGTGAACTATTTGTTATTTCTTATTAAGGGCTTACCGTATGGATCGTAATCGTAACAGATTATTAATACGGCCACTAAGATCCCGGCCAGAGCCGAAGCTTATTGCTTACCCTTCACCCCATTGGATTGCCGTAGAAACACTTCTAACGAAGCGAGTACAAGGTATTTAAAATTCCCCAACAACGAATACAGTAATATTACATCATGTACAGGTCCTATACGGCTATATTAAACTACAAAGGGCGAATTAAATACGTATATAACCTTAAAGGTTTTCATAAAAAAAAATACATATTTGACAAATGATAAATTTTGACAAACATTTTTATCAGAAGTTACAATTTTTGACACAATTTTCTATTAGTGGTAATTGCAAAATTCTAGTAGTAAAATTTGCAAATTTTCTATAGAACATAAGAATTTGACCAAATTTTCTATAGACAAACTAAAAAAAATTTTGACAAAATTTTCTATAAGAATAAAAATTTGACAAATTTTCTATAGAAATAACATTTTGGAACATATGGTTTATAATCATCAATTTTGGAGATCAGTGTGGCATGATCATGATTATGAACTGAAGGAGCCATTTTGTGCATGGTTTGATTAAAAGCAGGCCATATAGTAACACCACGCTATGCAAATTCAACCGGATTCGTAATGAATTTTTCTCTCCAAGAGGCTCCGGAGGATCAAATCTCGTGGAACACGTTAATATGGGGGCTATATACGTAATTTATGAGACCGCATAGTGGACAATTGCGTGTGTTAGTAGAACCAATATACTAACACCACGTACCAAATTTCAATCGGATCGGTATGATTGCTCTCCTAGGCCTCCGAATCTAATATCTGGGATGGCTTATATACTGGAGCTATTATATTAATTATGTGGTCGATGTGGACCAATTTTGCATGGTCATTGAGGAATCCATATCGTAACACCATGTAGCCGAATTTCAAGCCGAATCTGGATTGAAATTTGTTCTCTTAGAGGCTCCGCAGCCAAATCGGGGATCTGGTTTATATGGGGGCTATATTAAATTATGATCGATGGTGGAACCAATTTTATTGACAAATGGTTGTGTTAAGAACATATACTAACACCATGTACCAAATTTCACCCGGTCCGATGAAAAATTTCTTCGTCTTAGAGAGATCGCAAGCCAATTTTCGGGGTGCGTTTATATGGGGCCTATACGTCAAAAAGTTGACACGATGAGAGTCAATTTTTGCATGCGTGTTAGAGACCAGTTATAACTAATTATCCAGTAGAGTCACAAATTTCAGCCGGATCCGGGATGAAAATGGCTTACTGCTTGGAGCCATCACAATGCCAATTTGGGTCATGTTATAATGGGGTCTACTTAGTATACAAGAGTGACCTTGGATTTGCAAGTTTGAAGAATAAACTGACCAATCAACGAGTTAATTTGTTTCTAGACAATCGACAAAAGGTCTATGGGTATTTAAACCGACCAATAACATTTTGCCGTGTTAAGACTTACACACCATGTAACCAAATTTCAGACCGGATCGGATGAAATTTGCTTCTCTTAGATCAAACGAAAGCTAAATTTGGGCGTCCGGATTATTTGGGGGCTATATAGCAGTAAAGTGGGACCGATATCGGCCCATATTTCGAGACAGCCAATGCACCGACTACATTCAAGTAGCAACTACTTGTGCCCAAGTTTTTCAAGTGGCATAGCTTGGTTCCGTTCGGAATAGCGTGATTATCAACAGACGACGAGCTGGACGGAACATGCGTCAGATCGACTCAGATATTCACAACGACCAGTCATTACTTTATTGGTCTATAGAGCATATTTTCGTGTGTACAAACGGAATGACAGAAGTTAATATATTCCCATCCTATGGTGGAGGGTATAAAAAGAATGTTTGGGCGGACATTAACTCCTCTTATATTTGACCGGATGAAAACTATTGGATAGAACGGCTCTGTATTTTTTAACACACAATTCTTGTATTGTATACTCAAAATTAATAATTTTGGTAAAAGATAAATAAGGGCCCAAAATTCTGTTTTGGAATATTTATTGACGGTTGTTTTATTTTATGACCTAATGAGCCTTCGTAATATGAAAAAAATCGATATACTCGACATTATTCCATTTTTTATTACTCCCAATTTAATTTTTTTCTGCTTCTTATTCGGATTACAGTAATACTTCACAGCTATATGCAGATGATTAGCTAGGTTTCCATTCTTACTGTCATCAACTCAATCTTGTCGCTGATAGAATATGCTTCCTGATATTAATGGCAATTTCATTAAAATTATCTATTTTAATTTTTGCTCCTAAAAGTATTCTTTAAATAAGAAAAATTATCATTATGTTAAGATTTCCCCCATTTCATTTCATATTGAATTTAAATTATCAAATATATATGGAAATTTATTAACAAAAAAACATTAAAAATAGGCGGAATTCAAGTGCTGCCTACATCCTTTCTTACTTTCTTATGCTCTCTTCAATTTTATTTATTTTAATTTCCGTTTCCAGTACAGAAATTTTATTACTATGATTAATGGCCATTAAAAATCCTCCATGTAGTTCAAACCATCGTATTCGGCCATTCCAGCGGGAGATAATGACGTCATTATATTTTAAAATAATACAGATTGTTAAGAGATTTACATTTTTATTATTCACTTGAGTGAGTGACCATAAGTAGCTTATGTTTCGGGGATAAACTTTAGATTGCCAAGAGGAATGTAAGGTTTTATTGCCGCCTATAAATATGTAACATTTTTTGTAATATTAAAAAGCCAAAGGATTTTTCCGTTTTCAACTTCACAGTTGAATGCTAAGGTTAGTTAAGAAGACAGAGAGGAGAGAAAGCAGAAGTTTATTACAAGTTTTAAAATGTTGAGATTTTTCAGATTATTTTAATATTCTTACCATGTGTTCTCATCGCCTAGCTTAAACGTATGCTATTCATTCCCCCTACCACCAGAAAGAGGTCAGACCAAAATAAGTTTTTGATTTTGCCTTTGTTATGAATTCAATGAAGTCTATTTAAAATGCGTAAGTTTTAATAGGCAATGAATAGCAGAAAAGTTCTCTATTGACCTTTTCATATCGTATTTACAATCATTTTATAAAATTTGGAAAACGAATTACAAGAATTTTAAATGGTGCCTAAAAGTATGCTTTACAGAGATGGGGACACAGAAAAAAATTTCACCAAAAATTTTCCAATAAAAATTTTAATTGAGTTTTAAAAAATATTCAATTAAAAATTTAATTGATTCAACAAATGTTTTAATTGATACAAAAATTGATAGTATCAATTAATTTTTTAATTGGATCAATAAATTTTTCTCCAATTAATTTTTAATTGATACTATCAATTAATTTTTTATATGATACTATCATTTCTGTGATTGAAGACGTTTCAATTAAAAAATTAATTGGATCAATTAATTTCGTGATTGAATCAGAAAAAATTTTTTTTGTGTGGACAGAGTTCTCCGAAAGCCATTTGAAGATATCATATAGAGAGAAAGAGAGAGGGAGAGAAATGGGCGAAGGGAATGGCATTCGAAAAAGTAAAGGAAAGATACTAAATACTAAAATAGTATCACATTAGAGTAAATGCAAATATCAATACAGGGAATAAGTTAAAAGATGACATCCGTCCAATGGCAAGCTCATGCTTTCGTTGATGTAACAGAGTATTGTGTGACTATCCATTTTAGTGCGCGCTTTTGGTAACTCAGATTGTAATCCAGAGCGAAAACTCTGCGACTAAGAATAGGATTCGTCCAAGTTATCTGATGGTTATCGAAAAGGTGACGCGTGCCATATGGGCCTTGATTACAGCTGAGACACACGTCAAATACACTGCTAGTAATCACGGATAGGTAAAAATTGACAGGCCAGCAAGCACTAGCCTTGATCTTAGTTGGGCAAGTTAGATCTCGTAGGAGATCTCTTTCCACCGGGACTATGGGCGATGGTCGGACAACAGCATTGATCTTGAAGTTTCAGTTGCATTATCTAGATGAATCCTGTTCAGACCTGTCTGGTATGCTGCCTGATCTAGAGGCTCTTCTTTGTAACCCTGGTTCTGGCGCTATAAATAATGAAGATCAATCTGGGTGGTGGTTGCCTATCCAAAGGATGGTGTTTTGTATGATTACTACGATAACAATCCAGGATATACTGCTCTGACAACATATAATTTGGTCTACACATGGAGAGGATCTTGCCTGATCTTAGTTGGGCCAAAACCCCCGGGGGAGATCTCTTTCCTCCGGTACTATGGTGTTTTGGATGATTACTGCGATAACAATCCAGGATATACTGCTCTGACAACATATAATTTGGTCTACACATGGAGAGGATCTTGCCTGATCTTAGTTGGGCCAAAACCCCCGGGGGAGATCTCTTCCTCCCGGTACTATGGTGTTTTGGATGATTACTGGATAACAATCCAGGATATAACTGCTCTGACAACATATAATTGGTCTACACATGGAGAGGATCTTGCCTGATCTTAGTTGGGCCAAAACCCCCGGGGGAGATCTCTTTCCTCCGGTACTATGGGCGATGGTCGGACTCCGAGAACAGAATTTATCTTGCTTCAACTACAGTATCACCATGAATCATGCTCGGACCTGTTTAGTATACTGCCTGATCAAGAGGCTCTCGTTTGTAACGCTTGATCTGGCGCTCAATCCTTATATTCCTAGATGGTGGTGGTTGTCTATCCAAAAGATGGTGGTTTGGATAATTACTGTGATAACAATCCAGAGCTACTGCTTGGACAACATATAATCCGATCTAAACATTGAGAAGAGCTTAATCTTTGTGAAGACATCCTGTTGCAGTTCTAAAGGCAGCGCTCTGGCCAGTCTAGATTACCGGCCAATTTCTTTAAAGCTAGTCAAAAAGTTTTCTTTGCCTGCACCTTAAGTGCCCCGTGGCAACAAACTTGAACATCTTGTTTCTAAGGCACAGCTTATCACAATTTCAGTTGCGTGGGAGACGACTTAAAATGCTGTTGCATGTAACTCCGAGAATTTTGAAGTTTATACCTGAAATAATTTCACTATTGACTCCGACATTCAACTACCTGTTGACTTCTGGCCCCGCTGTTGTAAATAGTGTGTCTTAAGGATTTGGTGGCGGATATCCTCAAATTTCTAGCAATGAATTAACTGGTAAGGTCAGTAATCGTCCGCATATGATACAACGTCGTCAGAAGTGGACGGAATAGAGGATAAGTAGAGGTTGAACTGTGGCGGAAATCCCCCTGTTTCACTCTACGGGGCCTTAGCTCCCTATCCCTAAATTCTACAAACGACTGGCGTTCGCACAGATAATTATTAACTCAAGACTTGGTTCCTGTCGATATGGACGTGGTTTCGATGTCCTCGAACAGCTGGCATGGCTGGCCGTATGAATGCCTTGATAGGTCAAGACACACGAGGGCCGTCCTGTCTCAAAGGCTTAGGCTGGCTGAGTCCTCTGTCTATGTATGCTGAAAATGCGATTGATTGGTATAGTCCATATACGTGAATGCGTGCGCTGAGGATTTGGTAGCGGATTATAGCTCAAATTTCTAGCAGAGAAAAACTGTTGATCAGCAAGGTAATTTTTAATCGATCGCAGATGTAATTACCAATAATTCCATACAATACCAACAACAAGGGGATGGATTAGTGGATAGAGCAATTGAGGTTGACAGTGCCGGAACTCCCTCTGTTTCACTCTACCCCGAATTCCCATATCCCCAAATTCCACATACGGAACAGATAACTAAGAACCCAACGCTTTGTTCCTGGCGATAGGGCCGTGATTCCGACGTCTTGGAATGGCTGACCGTATTGAATACCGGCGATAGGTCAAGCGTCACGAGGACCGACACGGCCTGGGCTGGCTGAGACAGTCGTGCTCATATGATGCAAACTCAACGTCGTCAGGAGGCGATGGAATAGAGGATAAGTAGAGGTTGAAACATGTCGGAACTCCCCTGTTTCACTCTACGGGGTCTTAGCTTCCCGCACAGATAATTAAGATCCAACACTTGGTTCTGTTCGAATAGAGCAGTGGTTTCGATGTCCCCATATCGACAGATCAATATAAATAGATATTTCTGTCCGTCCATAATTGTTCATAGACGTGGCCTGTGAGATTCTGTCTAGCGGATATTCTTCAAATTTCTAGCTTGTGACAGGAAGATAAGAACCCGACAGATGATCCACACGCATGCCTCGTAATTACAGTGGGCCGCGTGCCACGGATTACGTTCACAGATCCGTCCGCAATAAATCGATACAATCTCCACACGCGTCACGAAAGTCGGCATCCGGAACTACCGAGCACTACCATGAGAGGATTGCAACCAGCTGCGGAACTCCCCTTCTCCAACTCCACGGGACCTCTTAACTTCTACTCCCCAATTCACAAACAAATCGATCGCTCCGCCTCACTCATAATTCAACCGAACCCCAACCTATAAATTCCTGCAGTGAGCGGACATGGCTTCGCTATCTCTCTGCTAAGACGTCTGGGCATGGCTGTCCCCACGACTCGCATTGCACATCCGACAACGGCAAGCCGCCACGCAGGACATCCTCACTGCCACGTCAATTGAGACTCGGTGAAACTCCCTAACATTTCCTGATCGATGCTGAACCAGTGGCATGCAACAACGGTGTTTTGCTTGTCGCTACTCGATAGCTTATACCGGCTATCCATGGTATCGC
>PGFW01025267.1:24630-37553 GCA_003123925.1 Haematobia irritans
GCCAATAGGACCCCGAAACAGGGAAATAACTGGCTATAGGCGATGGCCATAGCTTACGAGTGTAACATTCTGACATCAGAAGAATTGTTGTGGGAGAATGGGATGCCTGAAGAAGATGGGTGAGAGGAGGCGACTGGATCTATATGTGGAGTACCCAGACAACCGAGATCCTGTTCCGATTACTGGACCACAGCATAATCCTGCAAGCAGAAGGGCGTCCCATAGCGGAATGTCCTAAATGACTCGGAAATAACACAAGGCCACAAAAAGTGAAAATTTTCACAAATTGCCTGAGAGAAATGAAAACTTTAGGATACAGAAAAAAATAATTTTCGTCTTCAATCACGAAATTAATTGATCCAATTAATTTTTAATTGAAATGTCTTCAATCGGAATTGATAGTATCAATCACCAAACTCAATTGAAAATTTTATTGATCCAATTAAAAAATGAATTGATACAATACATTTTTGAGATTGATTTTTGTTTCAATTAAAAAATTTTTTGAATCAATTAAAATTTTAATTGAATATATTTTTTTAATTCGATAGCGAACGGTACTATAATGCAAAAGAATGATCAATGAATTCTCGGAATATAGCAGGGTCTATAGAGGCAAACGCGGGCTTAGTTGGTTGAGTGAATACGGGAGGCACACAAAACGCGATGTCGTCCAATGCAATGGTCGGAAGGACGACGAAAATTCTATTAAGTGACCCAGACAAGAAAAAGCCTGAAGGAATAATAAACGGTCACTTATAATTGAGAGCCCATATGTGCCGAATGGGATCAGCAGAGTGATTTGAAGAATGAAGAGACATTGGAACACTACTTTAGTCAGTCACTACATTGCCTTTACTAGGGACAGACTTAAGCATATCGGTGGAGACTTGGTTTGGGACCTGGTTCAGCAAGGAATGGAAAGAAATTTAGGCAATACTTAAAGTATGGAATTTAATGCCACAAGAAAAAATGACACAAAATGTATGTATGCTTATGTATCCTCCATCATGGATTGCGTAGAAACTTCTTCTAAACACTGCCATCCACAATCTAATTACTTAAGTTGCGGTAACGCTTGCCGATGGCAAGGTATCTTAAAACCTCCTAACACCATCTTCTAAATTGTATGTAAGTCCATACGTGGTATATATTAAATCAAAAAAGATCGATCCAATACGTATATAATTCAGTTTGACAAAGTAGACATAAAATTTTGACAAAATTTTCTACAGAAATAAAATTTTAACAAAATTTTCTATAGAAATAAAATTTTCACAAAATTTTCTATAGAAATAAAAATTTTGACAAAATTTTCTATAGAAAGAAAATTTTGACAAAAATTTCTACAGAAATAAAATTTTAACAAAATTTTCTATAGAAATAAACTTTTGACAAAATTTTCTATAGAAATAAAATCTTGGTAGATTATTTTTGGCTCGAGTGGCAACCATGATTATGAACCGAATAAAATTTGAACAAAATTTTCTATAGAAATAAAATTTTGACAATGATGAAAATTTTATTATGAACCGAATAAAATTTTAACAAAATTAATTTAGAAATAAAATTTTGACAAAATTTTCTATAGAAATAAAATTTTAACAAAATTAATTTAGAAATAAAATTTTGACAAAATTTTCTATAGAAATAAAATTTTGACAAAATTTTCTATAGAAATAAAATATTGGTAGACTATTTTTGTCTCTAGTGGCAACCATGATTATGAACCGATATGGACCAATTTTTGTGTGATTGGACCAATTTTGGTATGGTTGTTAGCGACCATATACTAACACCACGTTCCTAATTTGAACCGGATCGGATGAATTTTGCTCCTCCAAGAGGCTCCGGAGGTCAAATCTGGAGAACGTTTTATATGGGGGCTATATATAATTATGGACCGATATGGACCAATTCTGGCACGCTTGTTAAAGATCATATACTAACACCATGTTCCAAATTACAACCGGATTGGATGAAATTTGCTTCTCTTGGAGACTTCGCAAGCCAAATCTGGGGATCGGTTTATATGGGGGCTATATATAATTATGAACCGATGTGGACCAATTTTTGCATGGTTGTTAGAGACCATATACCAACATCATGTACCAAATTTCAGCCGGATCGGATGAAATTTTCTTCTCTTTGAGGCTCCGCAAGCCAAATCTGGGGATCGGTTTATATGGGGGCTATATATAATTATGGACCGATGTGGACCAATTTTTGGATGATTGTTAGAGACCATATATCAACACCATGTACTAAATTTCAGACGGATCGGATGAAATATGCTTCTCTTAGAGGCTCCACAAGCCAAATCTGGGGATCGGTTTATATGGGGGCTATATATAATTAAGGACCGATATGGACCAATTTTTGCATGATTGTTAGAGACCATATATCAACACCATGTACCAAATTTCAGACGGATCGGATGAAATATGCTTCTCTTAGAGGCTCCACAAGCCAAATCTGGGGATCGGTTTATATGGGGGCTATATATAATAAGACCGATATGGACCAATTTTTGCATGGTTGTTAGAGACCATATACCAACATCATGTACCAAATTTCAGCCGGATCGGATGAAATTTCTTCTCTTTGAGGCTCCGCAAGCCAAATCTGGGGATCGGTTTATATGGGGGCTATTATATAATTATGGACCGATGTGGACCAATTTTTGCATGGTTATTAGAGACCATATACTAACACCATGTACCAAATTTTAGCCGGATTGGATGAAATTTGCTTCTCTTTTAGGCTCCGCAAGCCAAATCTGGGGATCGGTTTATATGGGGGCTATATATAATTATGGACCGATGTGGACCAATTTTTGCATGGTTGTTAGAGACATATATACAACACCATGTACCAAATTTCAGCCGGATCGGATGAAATATGCTTCTGTTAGAGGCTCCACATGCCAAATCTGAGGGTCCCTTTATATGGGGGCTATACGTAAAAGTGGATCGATATGGCCCATTTTCAATACCATCCGACCTACATCGATAACAACTACTTGTGCCACCTTTCAAGTCGATAGCTTGTTTCGTTAGGAAGTTAGCGTGATTTCAACAGACGCACGGACGGACGGACATGCTTAGATCGACTCAGAATTTCACCACGACCCAGAATATATATACTTTATGGGGTCTTAGAGCAATATTCTGCAAAATTTAAAAAAAATGCATTTTGGAGTACAAATCAATGCCAAAATCTTAACTCTGAGGTCAAGTCAACTTTTTCGCTTGTAATGGAGTAGGATATATAAGTTTCGACCTGGCTATATCTTACGGCCGTATTAACTTGTGTTTCATCATATCTTCCTATACTATGTTAAGGTATTTCATAATACACAATAGAGTAACAATGAGCATGAACAACAAAAAAAAAGGAATCAAATGATGAGACCAAAATCGCTTTACAGGAAACCAAAAATGGCTTACATTTCTAGGGCAAAGATTTTGTGAGCCCAAAAAAAACTAAAAACATTTAATTATAAATTTATATTACCTTTGTGTAAAGCTGATTTACTTGTTTCTCTATATGTATAGTATATATATTTTTTTATTTAAAGATTTTTCTTATGCTGGTGTTTAAATCTAGCACATATTTTTGAGGGGTTTTCTTGACTACCGAAAAAAAATCGCAAAATTGTCTTACAATGGATGGAGAAGAAAAAGCGTTGAATTTTTAATTTTTTTTTTCACGATTTAGTTTTTTGCTGTGACTGCGGCTATTTTACGTATATATAACTTTTAGCTTTGAAGCGTTTACTTTTGGTTTTCAGGCAATTTTTGTTATTTTTTTTTTAATATTTTATTTTTTTTACACTTAAGCTCTAAACACAAAAATGGACTTTGCTTTTAGTATACGGTTGTCTAGATAGCTAAAATGGAGTTTTTTTTTATTTAAAGTTGGTTTTTTGATAATTTTTTTATTATTTTATATTTTTAGTTTTGAAAACTTTTATATTCTTCAATGAAAAGAAAACTCATAAATAATTTATTATTTTTTTTCTATGACGAAACCGAAATAAACTTTAGACGGATATTGATTTTTTCATGTGCTAATCTTTTGAAGAACTCGAGTGATTTTTTTTTTGCTATGGTTGTTAGGGCTGGTTTTTTTGTCGTCCTTTCTTGGCGTTATGCCCTGATTTTTCCTGCGGTTAGTGCAATAAATTATCAGTCTTTTTCCCAAGAAAATTGTCTGATGTCGTTTTTTTTGGCTGGAAATCTCTATAAATTTTCACAAAATCTTTAACATATTTATTTTTTTTTGCTTCTTCGCTTAGACACACGATTTTTTCTCTTCTATACCCTTTCCACTGATTTATTTGGCTTTTTCCTTTAACCGGCTTTATATTGATGTAATTGTTGTTATTTTTGGGTTCTGCCTTTTTAAGCTCACAGTTCGCTTAATACTGAAATGGTTGCTATAGCTTTTGGCAGTTGTACTACCAGGTCGAAGCTTTTTCTATCCCAAAAAAACAAAAAATATATAAGCCGCCTTTCCCTGCGCACCGGCTATTTTAAGAGTTTTCCTTTTCTTTTTTGCGTTTTTTTTTTTTTTGAGGGGAGAGAAAGGGCTTTATTTTATTACTTTCACCAAAAAGGCAAGGGAACTGAAGGAGGCAAGGAGGGCTATGAAAAAGGCAACACTGTTTGGTAAGCTGAGTTCTCTATGGTTTGCCCATCTTCCTCAATTTTTGTTTTCTCCAATTTTACTTTAGCATTTCTCTTACTCAACATGTGATACTTTTCAAAAAATCTTCTTCTACCTTCTTATGTGTGTAAAAGATTTTAATGCGCAGGTTTCTCTTTGGTTTGCCTGAGTGTTCGTGTGTGTGTGTGTTGGGGGTCTTCTTCTTGCTTCATAGCTTTTGTCATGGCATTCGTCGGCATTCATTTATGCGAACAGCTGTTTTTCGTGAGCAATCAGCTGTTCTGTAGCCATGTAAAGGAATTTCTTTGGAACTACCCAAAATATTGGTCAAGGCAGTATTATTCAAATTCAAGGATTTTTCATTTGTTTTCAGTGTTTTGGAAAACAAATATAAATAAAAAGGATTATTAAATATAACATAAAATAATTTTTATGAAGTAAACTGTAATCTGTTATTTTTATGTGAAATATCATACCATTCAAATAGCGTAAAAAGTCTCTAAAGATAGACAGTCTACATGATATTATATCTCGCCTAAAATAAAAAAGTAAGAATAAATAAAATGGTACTTATCAATTAAATATTGCCAAAAATTGCTAAATGCATAGAAAGATTACGAGATTTCGAAAATATTTGTTAAACATTGGAATGCATTAAAAAATATAAAAACTATTTATTTGGCAAAATATCACAAAATTTTTGTAAAAATTTTATTTCTATAGGAATTTTGTCAGAATTTATTTGATAGAAAATTTTGTAAAACTTTTAATTTTATAGAAAATTTTGTCAAAATTTTATTTTTATAGAAAATTTTGTCAAAATTTTATTTTTATAGAAAAACTTTGTCAAAATTTTCTTTATATGAAATTTTGTTCAAAATTTTTTTTTATTGAAAATTTTGTCAAATTTTATTTTTATAAGACATTTTGTCAAAATTTTTATTTTTTATAGGAAATTTTGGCCAAAATTTTGTTATTATTATAAAAATTTTGTCAAAAATTTTATTTTTATAAGATAACTTTGTCAAAATTTTTTTTTTTATAGAACATTTTGTCAAAATTTTTTTTTTATAGAACGATTTTGTCAAAATTTTTATTTTTATAGAAAATTTTGTTCAAAATTTTTATTTTTATAGAAAATTTTGTCAAAATTTTATTTTTATAGAAAATTTTGTCACAATTTTATTTTTATAGAAAATTTTGTCAAAATTTCATTTTTATAGAAAACTTTGTCAAATTTATATATATAGAACATTATAGAAAATTTTGTCAAAATTTTATTTTATAGAAAATTTTGTCAAATTTTATTTTTAAGAAAATTTTGTAAAATTATTATTTCTAGTAGAAACTTTGTCAAAATTATTAATTTTTTATAGAAAACTTTGTCAAAATTTTTTTTTTATAGAACATTTTGTCAAAATAATTTTTTTTATAGAACATTTTGTCACAAATTTTATTTTTAATAAGAAAAATTTTGTCAAAATTTTATTTCTTATAGAAAATATTTTGGTCAAAATTTTAATTTTTATGAAATTCTGTTCAACCTTTTATTTTTATAGAAAATTTTGTCAAAATTTCATTTTTATAGAAAACTTTGTCAAAATTTTATATTATAGACATTATAGAAAATTTTGTCAAAATTTTATTTTTATAGAAAATTTTGTCAAAATTTTATTTTTATAGAAAATGTTGTCCAAAATTTTATTTCTATAGAAAATTTTGTCAAAACTTTAATCTTATCTAGAAAATTGGTCAAAATTTATATTTTGACATTGTAGAAAATTTTGTCAAAATTATTATTTCTATAGAAAATTTTCTTCAAATTTTATTTTTATTGAAATTTTGTCAAGCAATTTATTTCCTATAAAAATATGTTGGTCAAAATTTTTTTATTTTTTATAGAAAATTTTGTCAAATTATTAATTTCTATAGAAAAATGTTGTTGAAAATTAAGTTGCTATAGAAAATTTTGTCCAAAAGTGTATTTTATAGAAAATTTTGTCAAAAATTTATGTTCTATAGAAAATTTTTGTCAAAAATTTATTTCTATAAGAAAGTTTTGACAAAATTTTATTTCCATGAATTTTGAGACAAACATTTTTTTTAGGAGTTCAAGTGGTTTAATTGTTGGGTTTAATGACTTGCCTGATTTATTCTGATATTGTTTGATAGTCTTGTGCAAGTAGAAGGATGCTGATGGGAATGTGGTAATTCCGAAATGTGCGTCCCATCCAACCATCTTTGCAGTCTATAGGGCTTTTGCCCAAATAAATTTGACAAGCATTCTTTTCCGTCTGTTGGTTAAAGCTACGCTTGTAGTTTAGTCAATCTAATGGTTTTTAGCTGCATCAAAAAAAAAAAAACAACAAACAAAATTTATTTCTATAGAAAATTATTATTATTTCAAAAATTTTTATTTGTTTTTTTTTCAAAATTTTTATTTCTATAAGAAAATTTTGCGAAATTATTATTTGTATAGAAAAATTTAAAATTTTATTTGCCATAGAAAATGTTGACATTTTTTTGTATATAGAAACTTTGACAAAAATTTTATTTCGACCAGATTATTGTCCGAATTTTAGTCCAATAGAAAATATGTACAAATTTTTGATTTCTTTTGAAAATTTTGAAAAAAAATTTTTATTTCTTCTTTGTGGAGTTTGTAAGGCATTTGAGGTCATGTTTGTAATAAAACAAAATAAAATCTTTGTTTTTAATAGTGTTTTATTTTTAATTAGAGTTTACGTTTTAAACTCAAACGTAGTGGCGAGCAAGTCACAACAAGACTTGCTCGCCACTTCCCTGAAGACGGACAGATGGTTTTCGAAATATTGGAAATAATTAAAAATAAAACACTAAAAAAAAAATAAATATTTTATTGTTTTATTACAACATTACTCAACTTACAAACTCCACAATAATTATACTTAAAAGGTCAACTAAATACACAACTACAAAATTTATTTCTGTAGAAAATTTTGTCAAGATCTTTATTTTCTATAGCAAATTTTGTCAAAACTTTTATTTCGTATAGAAAATTTATGTCAAAAAAATTTTAGAATTAATAGTCAAAATTTTATTTCTATAGAAGAATTGTGTAAAAGTTTTATTTCTATTGACAAATTTTCCAAAATTTGTTTTCCATAGAAAACTTTGATAAAATTTAGAAAATTTTGTCAAAATTTATTTCCATGGAAAATTTGTCAAAATTCTGTTTCCGTAGAAAAATGTTTTTGTTCTAAATTTTTTTTTCTATAGAAGAATTTTGCAAAATTTATTTCCCATGGAAAAGTTTTGTCAAAAATTCTATTTCTATAGAAAAATTTTGTCAAAATGTTATTTCTAAGAAATTTTTTGCCAAAAATTTATTTCCAAGAAATTTTGTCAAAATCCATATTTTCTATAGAATTTTTGTTCAAAATTTTATTTTTAAAAAAATTTTCAAAATTTTATTTCTATAGACAAATTTTGTCGAACTAATTTTAGTTGTATAGAAAATTTTGTCACATTCTCTTTTAAATGAAATAGTTGCAAGATTTTACTTCTGTAGAAAATTTGTCAAAATTTTATTTCATGGAAAATTTTGTCAAAATTCTATTCTTTTATAGAAAAAATTTTTCAACATCCACCACCCACCCACATCACCTCCACCACAACAATCACACATAAATTGAAATTCTAATAAAAAAAAAATTTGGACAATTTTCTTTATTTATTGAAAATACGATATTAGTATTGAACATTATTCAAATGTGTCGAGAGTAGATAGGGACTTACGTATGGAAATTGTAAATCATTTGTTAGGCTATGAAGTCCCATAGATTAATTGCATTGGTTACATAATTTTTATTTCTATAGAAAAATTTTGTCAAAATTTAATTTTTATAGAAAATTTTGTCAACATTTTATTTTTATAGAAAATTTTGTCAAATTTTATTTTTATAGAAAATTGCGTTTAGGTTTATTTCTATAAAAAATGTTGTCTTAATTTATTTCTATAGAAAATTTGTCAGCAATCAAAACTTTATTTCTAAATAGAAAAATTTTTATTCACATTTTCTTTCTATAACAAAATTATGTCAATTTTTTTTTCTCTAGAAAATTGTATGTTAAGATTTTATGTTGCTCTAGAAAATTTTTGTCCACATTGTATTTCTATAGAAAATTTTTTTTTCAGGCACTTGATATATAAGAAAATGTTATCAAAAATTTTATTTCCATTAAAATTTTGTCAAATTTATTTCTATAGAAAATGTTGTCCAAAATTTTATTTCTATAGAAAATTTTGTCAAATTTATTTCTATAGATAAATTTTGGTCAAAATTTTTATTTTCTAAATAGAAAATTTTGCAATACATTTTATTTCTTATAGAAAATTTTGTCAAATTTGTAATTTTTATAGAAATTTTTGTTTGTTTTTTTATTTCTATCAAAATTTGTCTAAATTTATTTCTATAGAAAATTTTGTCAACAATCAAAATTTATTTCTATAGAAAAATTTTGACAAAATTTTATTTCTATAGAAATTTATTCAATTTTCTTTCTACTATAACAAATATGTCAATTTTTTTTTTTGAAAATTGTATGTTAAGATTTTTATGTTGCTATAAGAAATTTTGTCAACATTTTATTTCTATAGAAATTTTTTTTTCACACTTTGATATCTATAGACAAATATTATAAAACTTTTATTTCGCATTAAAAAATTTTTGTCAAATTTTATTTCTATAGAATAAGTTGTCAAAATTTTATTTTCTATAGAAATTTTGTCAAAATTCTTCTTTCTATAAGAAAATTTTGGTCAAATTTTATTTCTACTAGACAATTTTGTCGAGCAATTTTTATTTCTTGACCTTTTTCCAAAATTTGTTTTCTATAGAAAAATTTTGAACTTTTCCTAAAAATTTTGTTTTCTATAGAAATTTTGAGAAAAGTTTATTTCTATAGCAAATTATGTCAAACGTTTTTTCTCTAAGAAAATTGTTGTTAAGATTTAATGTTGCTATAGAAAATGTTGTCAATTTTATTTCTATAGAAAATTTTTCAACGCTTGAATTTCTATAGAAATTTATAAAAATTTTATTTCCATAAAAAATTTTGTCAAAATTTATTTCGCAAAAAAATTTTGTGCAACATTTTATTTCTATAGAAAATTTTTGTCAAAATTTTTTTCTATAGAAATATTTTGTCAAAATTTTATTTATTTGTTGTTTTTGATCTCAAGCTTATAACCATGGCATTGACTAAAACTACAAGTGTAGCTTAACAACAGAGGAAAAAGTATGCTTGTCAAAATTATTTTGACTGGCTATAGACTGCAAGATGGTTTGATGTACAGCTGTTTGGAAAGCAAAACACTATCAACCAGATATAAGAATAAATTCGGGTAATTCACTCCAACCCAAAAGTGAAATACACTTGAACCTTCGAAAAAGGGTTTAATTTTTTTTTTTATTCTATAATAATTTTGTCAATTTTTAATTCTATAAAAATGTGTTCAACATTTTCTTTCTATAGAAATTTTGTCAAAATTTTATTTCTATAAAAATATTGTCAAAATTGTATTTCTAGAGAAAATTCTTTTCCCTCTCGATTCTAAGTAATCCCTTAAGTAAAACCCAGACTTTTTGATATTTGATGCCCATTTGTGTACATGTGCAACATGTGCTTTAATGATTTGTTATTAATCTTAATGTATGCTATTAATTTTTGGAATTGTAGCTGCTACCTGTAAGTATGCTTCAGTATATGTACGAATGTGCTTCAATATATGTATATATGTGTTTGCATGTGTGTTCTTCTCTACTTTAATCGTGTGTTGGTGTAATTTGTGGTGGTTTTAATGTTTCATAAGATGGACTTAATTTCATTTAATGTGTAATAAAATAACCACAAAAGGTATTACACTAAAATTATATCAGAACATTAGAGACAATTATTCTCCAGTTAATAGACAAAATATACTAAAATGTCTTGACTGACAAAATTTTCTATAGAAAAGGGGTTAACATAAAACATTTTTACAGGCAAATTTAATTTCGGTCTACCTAGCTTGTGTAATTTTAGACGGATAAGAATTTAGTGACAAAGTTCTTTATAAGAGTTATAGAAATCATTTTGTCCTGGACGCATACGACATATAATCCCATAGACAAGTCCCCAGATATAGCAATAACATTTTTTGATAAATTTCGGAAATATTCTCATAGGAAATTAAGCCGGACAGTTAATCCATGTCAAAACTTCAAAGCATTCTGCGTTCTTTATAGGGAGAAGTACAACCAGACAATTTGTGGAACAAAGCATATCATTCATAATAGAGCAGCCAATAAAAACTTTAGGTGCGAGAAAGAATTCTTCTCATCAGAACCGAAAATCATCTCAACTCGGGACTAGGAGCATCAATTTTCAGTTATTAGACGCTGTCGATGTAGAGGACAATATCTTTTGACAAAATCTAATTAGATAAAAGTAAAATTTTGACAAAACATTATTCTTATTTTTCTATAGAAATAAAATTTTGAAAAATTTTCTATAGGAAATAAATTTGCAAAATTTCTATAGAAATAAAATTTGAGCAAAATTTTCTATAGAAATAAAATTTGAGAAATTTTCTAAGAAATAAATTGACAAAATTTATAGAAATAAAATTTTGACAAACATTTTCTATAGAATAAAAATTTTGACAAAATTTTTCTATAGAATAAATTTTGGACAAAATTTTGCTAATATGAAATAAAATTTACAAATTTTATCTATAATAAAATAAAATTGTTGACAAAATTTTCCTAATAGAAAATAAAAGTTTGACAAAATGTTTCTATAGAAATAAAATCTTTTATGCAAATTGTATCAGCATAAAAGTATGCTTTAAGGTCTTCTTTTTGTTAAGCCTTCTTATTTTATTTAACTGACAGACTAACGTCCATCCATCTGCTCTCCTAACGAAACCACACTACTCCCATATAAGCAAACATATAAATCGTGCCAAAATCGGACTTCAACTACTGTCAATTGAATTTTAAATAGCCTTGAGCGATTTTTTCCCAGCCTAATAGTATACTTTAATTTCTATAAGATGCATAATCTTGTAGAGATAAGTTACTAAATCACACTGGCATCTATCTCTGTTTCAGATATACTATTTAAGGCTTCTTGCTTCAGGAATTGCTGAGAATAAGGTATGAACCATAGCGATTAAGACAAATTTTATATAGAAATAAAATTTGCCAAAATTTTCTATAGAAATAAAATTGTGACAAAATTTTCTATGGAAATAAATTTTCTGACAAAATTTCTCTATAGCAAATAAAATTTTGCACAAATTTTCTATAGAAACAAATTTGTGACTAAATTATCTATAAAAAAAAAAAACTTGACATAATTCATCTATAGAAATAAAATTTTGAACAAAGTTTTCTATAGATAAAGTAAAATTTTGACAAATTTTCTATAGAAATAAAATTTTGACAAAATTTTCTATAGAAATAAAATTTGAAACATATTTCTATAGAAATAAAATTTTGAATAAATTTCTATAGAAAAAAAAGTTTGACAAAAGTTCTATATACAAATAAAATTTTGACAAAAATTTGCATTAGAAATAAAATTTTGACAAAATTTTCTATAATAAAATAAACTTTTGACAAAATTCTCTCTAGAAATAAAATTTTGACAAATATTTCTATAGAAATAAAATCTTTTATGCAAATTGTATCAGCATAAAAGTATGCTTTAAGGTCTTCTTTTTGTTAAGCCTTCATATTTTATTTAACTGACAGACTAACGTCTATCCATTTGCTCTCCTAACGAAACCACACTACTCGCATATAAGCAACCATATAAATCGTCCCAAAATCGGACTTCAACTACTGTCAATTGAATTTTAAATAGCCTTGAGCGATTTTTTAACAGCCTAATAGTATGCTTTAATTTCTATAAGATGCATAATCTTGTAGAGATAAGTTACTAAATCACACTGGCATCTATCTCGGTTTCAGATAATACCTGTTGGATACGAGACTTCTTGCTTCAGAATTGTCAATAGTGTATGACATACATAACATTGAAAAGACCCAACTTAAGGTGGTATTCAACCATTACTAATATATGGCACACAAGAGGATTTTTCAACAGTCTTTATGATTCAACCTGCTGTTAGCTAGGTTTGAATGGTTTTCTGTCTCTTAGGCATATTTTACCTAGCCCAACAGTATGCTGTAAATTCTATTTCTTTTAAGCCACTAAGAATG